>CM047809.1:13718186-13925734 GCA_026214975.1 Gentiana macrophylla | reverse complement strand
GAGGCCGGACGCGTGGGCGGCTTGCGCGATTGAACTACTCTCGTTGGCGGTCAAAGCGACGATCTTGTAGATCATCTAGGTATAACCGTCAAACTACTTAACGTGTTTATTGCATTAAGCGAAGAACGATCTAGAAAAGAAAATCAAATTTTAAATTCATTGCGTTAAACTAGTGATTTCTAACGGTGGTAGCGAGCCGGACTTCGAGCTTAAGCAATAAGCATAATTTAAATCGTAGTATTTAATCGATAGTTGCAAGATTTAAATCACGAAACGTTAAAACAAAAACAAAAAAATAGGGTTCTTGGTCTTGGGGATCGGCCCATTTGCGGCGCCCTCTCCTCTCTGGCGGCGGCGCGGCGTGGTAACCCTAGGGTTGCCGTCCGTCGGCTCTCTCTTCCAATGGGGAGATCAACCTTTTTCGTTTTGTGATATTTTATTGTGCATAGATATCTCGTTTGTTTAGTTGTGTCGTATGGCCAACCAATGGTTCAAATAGTTTGGACCATTTGAAACCATATGGGACATTGGCCTTTCAAATTTTGATTTGGAATAGGCCTAAGCCCTTTCAAATATTTGATTTGGAATAGGCTGAGCTGGCCACTTCCAAAATTTTGATTTTGGAAAGTGGCGGCCTAAACTAAAATTATTTGGCCTTTCCAAATATTTGATTTGGAATAGGCTTAGGGCTTTGTGCCACTTCCAAAATTTTGATTTTGGAAAGTGGCGAACTGCAACTAAAATAATTTGGCATTTCCAAATATATGATTTGGAGTAGCTGGCCATTTTCCAAATATTTGATTTGGAATAGGCTGGCTTTGAGCTTACTTCCAAAATTTTGATTTTGGAAAGTAGGCGAGCCTAAGCTAAATTTAGTTTTGGAAATGAAACAAATAGGAGACTTTATAATTTTAATTTTATTTTGAATAGTTCAAATTTAATTAAAATTGAAATCGATTTAAAATTAAATGTTAATTTTAATTTTCGGTTAAGTCATATAATTAATTAAAAGTTATTTAATTATTTGACGTGATAAAATAAAGACGCATGAGTAGTAGTAGTTAAAATTAGAATTTAATCTTTTTCATAAGATAAAATTGTATGGATTAGATGAGTAGATATAATGTGATTATATGACTGCAGATTGATCATGGACTCGGCCAAATAGGATAGATGGGAATGTTTTCTTTATGTTGGTTTTTGAAAAAATTGTCCTAGGCCATTATGAAGAACGTGACTGGTTTACTTTTGCATTTATCCCATTCCTCGAGTTCCCCCGTGTGCGGCGGGTGTAATTATTTATTATGTAACAAGAATGGAGCAAGAAGTTCGAGACCAAGGAGAGATAAAGAACCCATTGGCGTCAAACAATAAAGATCCTATTGGCGGTTGCGAGATACCACTTAGTTTGTGACCAGCGGTTTAAATCGGTTTGTATTCGAAACCGCACCTAGAAAAGTCCATGATCATACCGGTTATTTTATGCGCGGAATGTTGTGTATGTTTTACTTTATATGATATCGTAGTAATATGCACATAGTAGATGAGACCATAATTAAACCAAATTAATTAAGTGAATTAATTTAAAATTATTCCCACTCAAAAATCGAGCCAAAATTGTCTCCCATATTATAATGACGGTGAAGAGCCTTTGTTGGATCCAACTGATCGACCACCGTCGGAGTTGACCTACCACGGGTATATCGTTATTATTGAGATATGATCGTCACGAGATCTCATGAATATTGGGTTATGACTCGACTAAAGTCTTTCGGTGATTGGCCACCGTCGGGGCCGTCGACTTTAGAGACAAGGGGTTTGACTATCACATAGAGATGTGAGGCGTCAAAGAGTTGACTAGTCGACCACAAGAATCGCGTACGATCGCATTGGTCGAGATACTACCTTTCGAAATTGCCGAGATTGATCGACCACCGTTGGGATTAAGGCAACTAGATAGGGTCCCGACACCAAAAAGAATTAATTAAAATTCTTGAAAGCCAATAGGGAATAGTTGGCTAGTGGGAGTAAAAAACCTTATAAATTTCTTAAGTGCAAATTTAGGTTTTTATACATGAGGTTTTACTTATTCTATCTTTATTTATTGTTGTAGAAAATGTCAAACAAATTGAACCTTCGTTTTATCATCGAAAACAAGCTTGACGAAACTAATTTTCTCGATTGGGAAAGAAACCTCAAAATCGTTTTGAGGCACGAGAAGATTGGCTATGTCTTGGGCGAGGCCCTACCGGAAAAGCCCAGCGAGGTTCGGCCGCGATGTTGTCGAGAAGTACAACAAGCAATCTTTCGTTACAAGCGATCTTGATGCTACATGTATCATGCTTGCTTCTATGACACCGAATCTGCGAAACAAAGATGAGTCTATGGGCGCTTACTCTATCATGGTCCACCTGAAGGAACTTTACGCTTCTCGCCTCGCCTTTGAGAGTGTACGAGGTCTCGAAGGCCTGTTTAGTTGTAAGATGGCATCCAGGACTCTTTGTGGGGTCACACGTGCTTAAAATGATCGGGTACATAGAGGCTTGGGAAGGCGGGCCTGAAGTTGGAGCGAGTTGAGTATTGACTTGATTCTGCAATCTCTACTGACTCATTCTCATGATTTGTGATGAACTATCACATGAACAAGATAGATTGCTCCTCAGCGGAGTTATTGAACATGTTGAAAGCTGGAGGAGCCTTTGTAGGGAAGGAAAGCAAGTGTTCTTTGGTCACTTCGAGCAAGGGCAAGGCAAAAGCCAGAAAAAAGTCCAAGAAAGCGAAGGCTACACCTAAGCCAACGCCTAAGATAGCAAAAGACAAATCCAAGGATGCTTGCTTCCATTGCGGTGAGACCGGACATTGGAGGAGAAATCGCAAGGGCTTTCTTGAGTACCAAGAAGAAGCATTACGATGCTTCGACTTCAGGTATATTTATGATTGAGATCAACATTACTTCTTCTAAGTCTAACCACCGGGTATTAGATCTTGGTTGTGGTTCTCATATTTGTACTGAATATGCAGTACACTAAGAAGAACTAGAGATCTGAGGAAAGGAGAGGTGGACCTACGCGTTGGAAATGGAGCAAGTGTTCTTTGCTACCGGCCGTAGGAGTTTATTTTCTTTCATTGCCCGAGTGGGCTAGTACTAGAACTCAATAAGCATTATTTTGTTCTCGCTCTTCTGAAGAGCATTATTTCTATTTCCGCATTAGATGTTGATGGATTTTCATTTACGTTTGAGAATAAATGTTGTTCTTTTTCACGTGATGGAATCTTTTATGGTAATCGCACACTTAGCAATGGTCTCTACATATTAGATATGAATGTTGATGTACTTAATATAAATAACAAGAAAGCCAAAACAAATGACTTGAATGAATCCTACTTATGGCATTGTAGACTTGGCCATATAAATAAGAATCGCATTTCCAAACTCCATAAAGATGGAATGTTGGATCAATTCGATTCTGAATCGTTTGATACATCTGAAGCTTGTTTACTTGGCAAGATGACAAAGTCACCTTTTAGTGGCAAAGGGATAAGATCCAATGAATTGCTTGAGCTTATACATACTTGATGTGTGGCCCAATGTCAATTCAAGCCAAAGGAGGATACTCTTATTTTATCACTTTCACTTGATGACCATTCTCGCTATGGTTACATATACTTAATGAAGTATAAATCCGAAGCCTTGAAAAGTTCAAGGAATTGAAGTGAAGTGGAGAAACAACTAGGTAAAGAAATCAAAACACTTCGATCCGATCGAGGTGGAGAATACCTAGATGGAGAGTTTCAAAGTTATTTAAAGAGAATGGGATTCTACTGAATGGACCCTCCCGGGCGCCACACAAATGAATGGCATATCTGAGAGGAGGAATCGTACTTTGTTGGACATGGTGCGATCCATGATGAGCTATCTTGATTCTTCCAAAATCGTTTTGGGGGTATGCTCTAGAAACCGCATCCTATACACCGAACCGAGTTCCATCAAAGACGGTTGACTCCACTCCATACGAAGTGTTCAAAGGGAAGAAACCAACACTAGGTCATCTAAAACCTTGGGGATGTCCAACTTATGTGAAACGAACCATGCACTCGACAAATTAGAACCTGTGTCGACAAATGTCTATTTGTGGGTTATCCTAGAAACCAAAGGGTACCAATTTTACCATCCCGAGGAACAAAAGGTGTTTGTTGCCGGGGTCGCCACTTTCTCTCGGAGAAAGAGTTTATTCGGATAGGGTCGATGGGAGTAAGATTGATCTTGAAGAAATTCGAGAACCACTTACGGATAATAGTCCGTTGATGGAAGTAGAGGAGGCACCACACACAAATGTGACACCACCTCTACCGTGGACACAATTACACCTCGAAGATCCACCGAGGAACGCCGTGAACCCGAAAGGTACACTCGGCGTGTATCTCATGGAAGATGAGGACCCTAGAACTTATGAGGAAGTGCTATTTAAGGCACGACAAAGAGAAATGGCTCAAGCCATGAATTACGAAATGGAATCCATGAAGGACAACCAAGTTTGGAACTTAGTTGATCCGCTTTGAGGAATAGTTCCCATAGGGTGTAAATGGGTCTTTAAGAGAAAGACCGACATGGGCGGTAACGTGACCACCTACAAGGCTAGGTTGGTGGCAAAAGGTTATAAGCAAAGACAAGGAGTTGACTATGATGAAACCTTCTCGCTTTGTTGCCATGTTAAAATCCATTAGAATTTTTCTTGCTATTGCAAAGATACCATGATTACGAAATCGGCGGATGGATGTGGAAAACGACTTTCCTTAACGGAACACATCTCGAGGAAGTGTATATGACACACGACTGAGGTTTCACAACCAATGACGCCAGGATGGTGTGTAAACCGCAAAGATCCATTTATGGATTAAAGCAAGCTTCGGAGTTGGAATCTTCGCTTTGATGAGATAATCAAACAGTTTGATTTCATCAAGAACGAAGATGAGCCCTGTGTTTACAAAAAGGTTAGTGGGAGTGCCATTGTGTTCTTAGTGCTTTATGTGGATGACATACTGCTCATAGGGAATGATGTGCCTATGTTACAATCAGTCAAAGCTTGGTTATCCAAGAACTTCTCAATGAAGGACTTGGGTGAGGCGACCTATATTCAGGAATAAAGATCTATAGAGATAGATCTAAAAGGTTGCTTGATCTCATCGTAATCCACCTACATAGACAAGATCTTGAAGAGATTCGACATGGAGCAGTCAAGAAAGGATTCTTTGCCCATGTCACATGGGGTCTACATGTCAAAGGGAATGAGTCCTAAGACAGAGAGGAGGAAAGGGCACAAATGAGTAAAGTCCCTTATGCTTCGGCATTGGGTCTATCATGTATGCCATGTTATGCACAAGACCAGGCGTCTCCGTACCCTCTTAGTATGACTAGTAGGTACCACCCAATCCAGGTGATGGTCACCGGATTGTCACAAGAATATCCTTAAGTACTTGAGACGGACTAGGGATATGTTCCTGGTTTTCGGGACGATGATTTAGTATTGCGAGGTTACACGGATGCCGCCTTCAAATCGACAAAGGATGACTTCAAGTCACAATCTGGATTTGTTTTCACGCTTAACGGCGGAGCAGCGATGTGGAAGAGTTCCAAGCGAGGAGACTCTGCATGGACTCTACAACGGAAGCCGAATACATAGCAGCCTCGGAGGCGGCAAAGGAAGCGCTTTGGATGAAGAAGTTCATTCACATCGAACTTGGTGTGGTTCCCTCCATTGAAGGTCCGGTGCCTGCATCTTTGTGATAATAATGGAGCGATATCTCGATCAAAGGAACCAAGGTCTCATCGAAGTCCAAACATGTGCTACGGCGCTATCACTTGATTAGAGAGATAGTAGATAGAGGAGATGTAAAGATAGAGAAAGTCCACACGGATGATAACATAGGTGATCCGTTAACAAGGCATTGTCTCAAGCTAAGCATGAGAAACATGTTCACTTGCACGGCTTAGGCATATGGGTGATTGGCTTTAGGCCAAGTGGGAGATTGTTGGAAAGGTGTCCTAAACCCAATCGGGTTGGACCGGATCCGACCGGGTCGGGTCATTCTGATCCTATTTAGTTCATGTAATAACTTTATTATGATTAATAAAAGCGCTTATGTTATTATATATATTGTTTGTCTTCATATTATTTGTTGTATATATATAGTAACGTCCCTAGTATCAATCTATGATAAAGAAACCATGATAGTGATTATGGTTGATGAGATCTCTAATCACTATAACAAGATTGGTACTTAAATGTCTCTAGTCTTACATATTATCAAATGGACATTGATAGTATAATCGGACTAGCACGTATTGGATGTCTTCTATCTTTTAGAAGCGTAGGGATAGATCTCGCCTATCGAAGTGTAGGGACACTTGGACCAGGGTATGCGTGGGCGTGTATTAGAGAATGCGTCGTTAGGGATCGTGACCCACTTACATTAAGTGTCACATTATGTGGCGGTTGTGTAATTATCCTTTGACCGAGTCTTCATGGCATCACGGTGTGGATTGTCATGCTTTGACACTATTGAGATTTCTCCTAACCACGGGCGATCATGCGGTAGTGATTGGGTATGATATTGAAGCATCGCGGAGTATACATGATTGGTCGTCCGGGAATCGCGTATCCTATGATTGGGATTGAATATCCGAAATGGCCTTCTTATAAGGAATGTCTAGCTCTCGAGAATCTTTGCAAAGTGGGAGTAAATGTGTTATTCGAGAGAGCATGATATCCAGATTATAAGATACGATCGTCAATGTATTGACACTCGAGATACGATCGTATGGATATTATTATAGCGATAGGATTGTAAGTTACACGGTAACTGCTTCACATGAAAGGTAGTAGTCATTGCTTTTGACTCTTCCGATAATCGGGGTCACGGTGTGTTGCTAGACGCTATCCCGTGATCGTTAGGTATGAAGGGCATTTTAGTAAATTGCACTTTGTGTCTACGCCAACATATTCGAAGCCTATCGGGTCACACACATATGAACATCGAGTCGGATTAAAATGCGGTTATAGTTGATAACCAAATAAGGAAGGTTTATCTCTAGACTATAAAGGTTATAGTGGTAAATTAATATGGTGGTATTTATTTATTATGAATAAATAAAATACAAGATATTAATTATATATAAATTATATTAATTAAAGAATATTCCGGAAGTCAATTTGTTGACTAATGGGGCGCCACTTTTATGTGTATAAGATACACTTGGATTGTGCACTTTAATTAATAAATATTGCCATAATATTAATATAAGATATTAATTGATTTTGGAAAAATAGATTTATGGTAATAGGATAATTATAATCAATATATGATATTGACAAAATAAATTATAATTAAAGAGATAAATCAATCTAATTGATTTTCCTTATTTTATTAGAAAAAGGTTTTCTTCCTCCACACTACATATAGGCGCCACTTCTCTATAAAAAGGAAGTGGGTGTCAAGCTTTTTGTACATCACAATTGCAAGAGTTCATAATTCTTGTGTAAAATAGAGAGCTCTCCATAGTGAGTTTGTGAGGAAGAAAAGGTCCGGCTAGCGAACCGGAGTTTTTCCGATAAAGAATCCAAGGAGGATTCCGGCGAGGGGTTCGTGTGGATTAGCGATGAGGCCGGACGCGTGGACGGCTTGCGCGATAGAACTACTCTCCGTTGGCGGTCAAAGCGACGATCTTGTAGATCATCTAAGGTATAACCGTCAAACTACTTAACGTGTTTATTGCATTAAACGAAGAACGATCTAGAAAAGGAAATCAAATTTTAAATTCCGCTGCGTTAAACTAGTGATTTCCTAACAAATATGTATACCGAAATCCACTGTGCCTTGAAGATAACGTAAAATACGTGTGAAGGCATGCATATAACTATCTTTAGGATCATGCATGTGGAGACAAATTTGTTGAACTGCGTAAGAGATGTCCGGCCTAGTGAATGTAAGGTATTGCAATACGCCAGCAAGGCTGTGATAATGAGTAGGATCATCATACGGAGTCCCAGATGTAGAAAGCTTGGATTGAGTATCCACAGGTGTGGAAACAGGTTTGCAAGATTGCATACCGGCAGACTCAATAATTTCCTCGGCAAATTTTCGTTGAGTGAGAAATAAGCCCCCTGAATGTCGGGTAACAGAAATGCCCAAAAACTAGCTGCGTGGCCCGAGATCCGTAATGGCGAATTCAGAGGCGAGAATAGCCATAATAGATTGGCGTAGTTTGTCAGAAGAGGCGGTGAGGATTATATCGTCAACATATAATAAAATGTAAGCCATGTCACTCCCGTTGTGGTATATGAAAAGGGAATGATCAGATTTGCTATGTGAGAACCCGATGGAGGCGTGATATTCAAGAAACCGCTGATACCAGGTGTGAGGAGCCCTGTTTGAGGCCATATAAAGATTTATTCAACCGACACACATAATCTGGATGGTGTGGATCTCGCAAACCTATAGGTTGGTGCATGTAGACGGTTTCATTGATGGTGCCATGTAAGAATGCATTTTTACATCTAGTTGATGAATGGGCCATGATTTGGATAATGAAAGACTAAGAACAAATCCGATTGGTGGCTGTTTGACCACGGGCTGAAGGTCTCATCACAATCCACGCCAACCTCGTTGAGATCTCGCCATCACTTACAAGACGGAATTTATGCCTCTCAAAAGAACCATCGAGCATTTTTTAATGCAAAAATCCACATAGACCAATGATATTAACATTACACGGATGAGGCACGAGATCCCACGCCCCTATTTTTAATAAGAGCATTAAATTCGTCGGTCATGGCAGCTTTCCAATTTGGGTTAGACAAGGCTGCGTGTGGGTTACGAGGAAGAGGGGATGGAACGACAGAGGCAGATAAATTATATGGTTGTTTTGGCTTAAATATTCCACGCATGGCTCACATGGTGATGATCCGTGATGGTTCCGTTGTAGACTCATAACGGGTTGGGGAGGCGTGGTGGGCTGCGGAGGTGGGTGTGCCGATGGGAGAGGGTTGGGCGGGGTTGGGAAAGGTGAAGCGTGGATCTGTGCATCAATTGTGTGGGCCACCGGACTTCAAGTGCTTGGGCCGAAGTGGGTGCGTTTTGGGGCTGGGTCCGCAGAGCTGTATATTATGAAGGATAAGGGGATGCAAGCCATCAGCAAGAAATTTATAGTGAGTTGGGGTTGAGAGTGGAGTTTTGTGAAGGGAAATTTTGACTCGTAAAAATGACATGACGTGATATAATTATTTTGTGGCTCGATAAATCATAACATTTATATCCGCGATGATTAGAGGATAGCCTAAGAACACACAATGGGTGGAACAAGGTTGAAGTTTATGGATGGTGGTGAAAGGATGTAGAGATAACTTAGACACCCAAAACACGTAAGTGTGTGTAAGAGGGATCATGATGAAATAAGATTTGTGTTGAGACTTGTGTTTAGGGATTTTTGTGGGAGAATGTTTAAGAGGTAGGTGGCCATGTCAAGGGCATGATGCCAAAATGACAGGGGGACGGAGGCATGAAAAGGAGACTACAAATTAAATTATTTATGGTGCATAGTTTTCTTCGGCTTTGCTGCTTTGTGTGAAGTGTGTGGACAAGAGAATCGAAAAGTGAGGCCGGAATGGGTGCAAAAGACTTGAATTCTTACCAATTGAAAACATTTTATATTTACCACAAATTGAGTTTTAACAAAGGCACTCAACGTGAAAAATAGAAAAACTTGAGATTTTTTACCAATAGGAAAATTCCACAAATAATGAAAATAATCATCAAGAAAAATAAGATAATATCGATGTCTCAGCAGAACTCAAAATTGAGATGTCCACAAATCACTGTGTATAATGTCAAATGGCATCAAAGTACTAGTAAGTGAAGTAGAAAATGGTAGTTTAATATGTTTTCCCATCACACAAGACTTGCAAATATACGAGGGAGAGGGACGAGGCAATTAATAAATTTATTATTAATAAGAGTGCGAGAATCGGTGCACCTAGATGACCTAAATGATCATGCCACAAATTAGATGATAGGGCAGCAAATGTAGATGGTAAAGTCGTAGGAGTTCTTAAAGTGGAAGTGGGGGGATACAACGCCCCGGTGCTATCATATCTCATGAGAGGCATCCCGGCCCGTCAGCAGGTCCTACACAAAAAAGCCAAAAGGGTCAAATTCAACAGAAACATGATTATCAGTGGTAAAACGTCGCACAGAGATTAAATTTTTAATAAGTTTCGGGGCATGGAGAACATTATTTAAACGAAGTGGTGGAAGGGATACGTGTCCATAACCGTGGATCGGAATGTCTTGACCACTACCGACAATTATATGATTGTTTAATTTGCTCATACGTGTCCATAACCGTGGATCGGAATGTCTTGACCACTACCGACAATTATATGATTGTTTAATTTGCTCAAATTAAAATAGGACGAGAGATTACCGTGTGAGCCCGACATGTGAGAAGTAGCACCGGTATCGAGATACCAATTTTCATCTGGGACATTAAGGGACATCGTGTGCATAGCTGCTTCGATATTTGTAGGGGCAAAACTGGAAGGTGTTGTCTGTGTGTGATAGGCATGTTGGGGACGAGCACCTAAAATACCGGGCTGCTGAGTAGGCCGAGTCCAGTTGGAGGTTAGATAAGGGCAAGGTGGAATAGCCCATGGCTACCCCCAGTTTATCCACGGCGGGTATGCCCATAGAGACCGTGGCCGCTGCTGCTGTTGAAAGCTGGAGGTGGAGTTGCGTTGCTGCTGTTGATTTCCTCCACCAAAATTTCCGCTGCCACTTCCAGAATTTTCTCCACCACGGTTGCCGCGACCTCTTCCAGATTTTCTGCCCGATTACCACCGCGGGAGGAGCTTTGGCCACGTCGTCCTCCACCATGTGATCGCGGATTTTGCTCGTTGGGAGAGGGGTGAGGCTGCTGATTGGAGCCACCACGAGAGAGAAGCGTTGTCTTTCCGGCGCCGGAGGTAGCAGAAACTCGTTTGGACTTCCGAGTTTCTTCAAGAATGAGCTTCGAACGGGCTTTATAGAATTGAGGTAACGGGTCGCTTTGTTGCAGTATAGTAGCGACGCCTTCGTAATTCTCGCTGAGACCGGCAATTAGCTGAAGGACAAGGCGTTGATTGGAGACTGGAGCTCCGACAGTGTCGATTTTGTCCGGGTTTGCTCGAATCCCAACCTTCGAGATCATATATCCCAAAAATTTACCCGACCTGACCCTAAAGGTGCATTTCTTTGGATTTAACCTCATCTGCGTATCCCTCAACACTTCAAATACTTCCCGAGCGTCTACCAAATATTGCTCCATAGACCGACTTTTGATGAGTAAGTCGTCTACGTACACTTCCATACATCTACCAATCTGTTTGGCGAAGATCTTGTTGACTGCTCTCTGGTATGTAGCCCCAGTGATGAGGAATTATTTATTAGTATTTTACTTTATTTTATGAGAATAATAAATAGGGAATATTTGATGTGATTTTATTTCCTTAATTATGAAAATTAGGGAGCAAGTATTTTATTTCTTAGGAGCCAAGTTATTCTAGAAGATTTCTAGTTCTTTTTTGCACTATAAATAGAGATAGCTCTCATTGTATTGAACACATCTTTCTATCAATAAAATCATAAGAGTTTTCTCTTGTTAAGCCTTTTGGCTTGTGCTTGTTTTTGAGTTTTTCGTCCGATTGAACGATATCAATCACCCTCGTCCGTTCGTACGATAACGAACTTGGTTCTCCCGGCCCTGTCCTACATCAGTTGGTATCAGAGCCATAGGTTTCGTATCAACTTGGACATCGACACCATCAATCTTGATTTCTTTTTGGCTTGTGCTTGTTTTTGAGTTTTTCGTCCGATTGAACGATATCAATCACCCTCGTCCGTTCGTACGATAACGAACTTGGTTCTCCCGGCCCTGTCCTACATCAGTTGGTATCAGAGCCATAGGTTTCGTATCAACTTGGACATCGACACCATCAATCTTGATTTCTTTTTCCGCTGGCTTAATCCCACGATTTCTTGAAGATTTGGTTATCACAATTGTGCCTTTGTCATGTTGCATAATCATCCTTGCTTTATTATAAATTCATTCGGTTAGGTATTCTAAAGCATTGTTTCAAATTTTGGTTTATTTGCTTATTTCTTTGGCGATCTGGAATCAAAAAGTACCACCTTTAGCATAGTTGGTCACCTTAAGCATAGTTGGTCCGTTTAGTATCGAGAAAAAAAAAAGGCTGCATCTTGTTATTTTTATTGCAATTGTTGTTATATTATTTGTTTTGAAGTACTATAGCTTTATATCAAAGTTTTGCCTGAACAAAAAAAAAACTCAAAAGCTTTGAAAAGCGACAAAAAGCATTGAAATATATCAAAGCGCGACTTAAGGATCTTGAAAGGCGAAAAACCCATCAAAAACTTTGCAAAGCACCTAGATCGTAAAAAAGTGATATTCATGGCGAAAGAATCCAACACAGATCAACGTTGCACCAACCTGGAGCAACAAGTTACTGCCTTAACCAACGCCGTGGAGGAGATACGTGTTTTCCTTCAACAACTTGCCCAACGTGATGGTGGACCTCCGCATCAACCAGATGCGCCCGTTGCCCCTGTTGCCCCGGCCAACCAACCACATGCAGTTGTCAATGCAGTCCAGCCCAATGGAGGCCATGTTGTCCGGCGAGAGGATTATGATAGATATCGGATCAAGGCCGAAATTCCGCTTTTCAACGGCGCTTTAGAGATAGAGTCATTCCTTGATTGGCTCAATGAGGTTGAGCGCTTTGAGATCATGGAAGTCGCGATTGACGAGAAAAGGTGGCCATTGTCGCATACAAATTAAGAGGAGGAGCAAGACTTGGTGGCAAAATGTACGAGAAGAACGTTATCGCCTTCACCAACCTCCGCCTCAAAATTGGCCATTGATGAGAGCTTTTACAACAACGGTTTCTTCAACGTGACTATACTCGTAATCTCTACCGCAACTACTTGACAAGAATCAAGGCAATCGCCGGTAGCAAGTTACACGTAAGAATTTTTGAGTCTAACGTTAAGGTGTAACATTCGTGAAGATGATGACCTACAAGTTGCTCGGTATGTTCGAGGTTTGAAGCCGTAAATTCAAGAGCGCATAGGAGTTCAAGCCATTATGTCTTTGATGGATGCACGAGAAATGGCGGCAAGAGCCGGCCGATTAGCTCACCACTCCCACGCCAAACATTCAATAGACGACTCCGTGGGAGACTCAACAACCACGTGCACCCGGAACGTGCAAAGAACGCACACCGGTTCTAACACCAACTCCCACCCGCCATCTTCTTCAACCACACCAGACCATGCGTGTCCCACCGTATACGTCGACTCAGCCGCGCCGTCCCAAAACCCGACCAACTAGCCAAAATCCATATCAACTACCCGGTCCCTCCATATGATATCGTTAGAATCAACCCGACACAAGTCTAATGAGTGTCCAAATCGTGAGGCTTGCACGTTGTTGATGCTTGCACTGAAGAATGTCCAGAAGACCTATGTGATGAAGAGCAAGAATACGGGCGATGATGTTTGTGGTGATGAGTATGAAGATTTTGTGTGCGTTGTTCAACGATTTTTGCTCCCCAAGCAAGAAGATCCGACTCAACGTAGACGTATTTTCCAAGCTAAATGCCGAGTGCGTAGATGATTTGCACTTGATCATTGATATTCTGGTAGCTGAGAATTTGATTTCTCAAAATTGGTGGACCAGCTTGAAACTTCCAATCGAACCACACCAATCCTTATCGATTGGTTGGATCCGTAAAGTTCCTAAATTGCGGTGAATCGTGTTGGTAAAGTCCCGATAGCTATGGGAAAGTTTTATTCGATGACGCCTTTTGTGATGTTGTGGAGATGGATGCATGCCACATTCTCGTTGGGCCGCCCTGGCGCTTTGATGTGGATGCCACTCATAAGGGGCGTGACAATGTCTACTTGTTTCAATGGAAAGGCAAGAAGATTGTGGTTGCACCTTTGGGAGACTCTCCTGGATCTTTTAGTGCAGATGTGAAAGAAAGTGGTGGAGCTTATGGTTTGGTTATCAAGCCCGATTATGGCGAGATGGAGATTCCGAAGTTATTCAACACTTGTTGGCCGAAGTTTCTGAACTCACTTGTAACCAACTAAGTTACCTCCAATGAGAGACATTCAACACCATATTGATTTTATTCCTAGCGCCCAGATTACCCAATTTGCCCCACTATCGATTGAATCCTGAGGAGGCCAAGATTTTGCAAGAAAAGGTTGAGGCTTTATCAAGATTGGGCATGTACGAGAGCATGAGACCGTGTGCCGTGACACTGCTTCTTAGTCCTAAAGAAAGGCAATCGCTGGGCGATGTGTGTGGATAGCCGAGCTATCAACCGTATCACTATTCAATACCGGTTTCCTATTCCTCGGTTGGATGATATGATTGATCAACTATCCGGATCATCGTTATTCACCAAGATTGACTTGACAAGTGGTTATCATCAAATCCGAATTCGCCAGAGATGAATGGAAGACCGCTTTTAAGACAAATGAAGGTTTGTACGAGTGGTTAGTGATGCCATTCGGTCTATCTAATGCACCCAAAGACATTCATGCGGCTTATGAATCAGTGTGCTTAAACCGCTCCTTAACAAGTTTGTTGTTGTTTATTTTGATGACATACTTATATACAAGTAAAAGCATTGAGGAGCATCAAGGACATTTGAGGCAAGTCTTAGCAAATTTCGCAAGATAATGAGCTTTATATTAATTTGAAGAAGTGTCACTTTATGGTGGAAAGAGTTTTATTCTTGGGCTATGTGACTAGCAAAGATGGAGTACAAGTTGACCAATAGAAGATTCAAGCCATTGTTGATTGGCCTACTCCAACTACTATCTCTGAGGTACGCAGTTTCCATGGTTTGGCTACGTTTTACAGACGCTTTGTCCGAAACTTCAGCGGCATTGTTGCACCTATCACGGATTGTCTTAAGCAATCGCGTCCCTTTAAGTGGACCCCTACGGCTACACGAGAGTTTGAAGAGATCAAGCGGAAACTCACTTCAGCCCCAGTTCTTGCGCTACCTGATTTTGACAAAGTGTTTGAAGTTGAGTGTGATGCTTGTGGGACAGGTGTGGGAGGCGTTCTATCACAAGAAGGCCGCCCTATCGCATTCTTTAGTGAGAAGTTCAATGAGTCACGCCAAAGTTGGCCTACTTATGATCAGGAACTCTTTGCAGTTGTCCGTGCCTTCAAGACTTGGGAGCATTATTTACTTCCTAAGGAGTTCGTGTTATATACCGACCATCAATCATTGGTGCATTTTCGCTCTCAATGTGATCTCAAAAATAAAATGCATGTTCGTTGGGCCGCTTACTTTGGCCAGTTCAACTACGTAATTAAGCACAAGTTTGGAGCGTCTAATAAGGTAGCTGATGCTTTGAGTCGACGTGCAGCTCTTCTAGTCATTGTGAGCAATGAAGTTGTTGGGTTAAATTTTCTTCCCGAGCTTTATGTTGACTGTTAAGGGTGATTTTGTACGGTTTTTAACATTATATTTGATAATGATTTCCTCCGTATTTGTATAATTTGCATAGAAACGCAGTGTTTAAATGATTTATTAAGCAAGTGAGTTTTTAATTAGTTTATTCGCAAAATGAGGTTGTGTATGTGTTTTAATTATGGTTTTACGAGTATTTGGATTGTGTTACGTTTTGCGGTGTTTTTGATGTCATGTAGGTACATGTTGGAGGCTAAATTGATGATCAAATGTTGATATAATTCGAGCTAAATCAAGATAAAGATTGAAGAAGGAAGAGATAATGATCAAGAAACCGGAACCAGGCACTTCATGGGGATTTTGTCCACACTTGTAGGCACTTTCAGGGAAAGTTGTCTTGATGAAAGTTGTAGAGGATTGAAATAGCTTTCCAACGCATTTTGAATCACCTCATTCGGAGCCCTAGAAGTGAAGTTATGAGCAAAATACTGGAGCTGAGTAGTGGACGGGCGTCCATAAAAGTGAACTGGCGTCCAGAATCGTATTTTACATTCAGAGAGTTCAGACGCGTTCTGAACGAGCGTTCATTCTCCGTTCATAGAGGCTGGACGAAAGGCCCAAGATAGTGGACTAACGCCCACGGCACCGACTCAAATAAACCGACCTAAAAAATCTATATATAGGCGCGTTTTACAAACCCTAAACATACAATTCGATCCCTAAACCCTGTGGGCAGCAAATTGGCTGCGTTTTTACTCCTTTATTTTCCAGCTTTTATGCAATAAAACATCTAGATTAGATAGTTAGATTTATGTTCTTTATTCCATCAATTCGAGTTTGCATAAGGATGCTAGGAGGCTAAATCCTCCTTGAACGAGCGTTGCCAGAAGCCGTCTGCTTCAACAGCTTTGATCTCTAGTTCGTGATTATTTTGTGAGTATCTATTAAAGTTGTTACTTTTATCATGTTTTTATATGTTGATTGCATGCTATATCGAAAGATCCGTGCTTTTGTTTATTGTTTGCTTGATGAAAGTCACGCTAACATTAGAACACCATGATAAAAGTTTAGACTTTTAATCTAATCACAACGAAAGTTATTAGGTTGAATCTCTGGTTAGAAATTGAAAGATTTCACGCCTAGGTTAGAAAGACTTAATCTTTAATCGAAAGATCGAAGATTAGAAAACGAACTTGTCTCACGAAAAGTAGGTGTTCATGCCTTAGATAGGTGAATCACAATTTGAGTAGAGATCACGAAATAATCCGAATTAGTATCAAACGTTGATAGGATAGGTGGATCAATTGCTTGTTCGCTCGTTATAAATTGATTTTAATCCTTTAAACTTGAATTGCTTAGCTTTAGTTTTACTTTTCCCCGCACTTTAGTTTAGTTTTATCGCTTTCCTTGCTTTAGCATTGAGCAATCCTCCGCCTAGTTACTTTTTCCGCATATCCGCTTAGGTTAGATGTTCGTTAGTTAGATTCGTGACATAGTTAGTTAAAACAAAAGCTAGGATTAACAATGCCTAGTTCCCCGTAAAGATCGACCCGGCATAGCCTCTATACTACGATCCTTGCACTTGAGGTTAACCGGTTTTATTACTTGTTTATTTCAGATTAATAAAATCCGTGACAAGTTTTTGGCGCCGTTGCGGGAACCGGACGGTTGCCTAGTTTTTGTTTTTGTTTTTGTTTTTTTTTTATATAGTTAATTTGTAGAATTTATTTTATTTGTTTGCGTTCATAATTAGTTAGTTAGTAGTTAGATTAGTTGTTAGAAATCGATCCTCGTAGTAAATCTTTCCTTTTGAAATTAAGTTAGATAATTAGTTTGATACTGCTTTCTGCTTTCATACTGCTTTTTTGCGTTGCTTCGTCTCGATTGATCCGACGGACGCCCAAAGATCACCAACGCCGCCCAATCAAGTCTGCTTCTATTCTCGTTATCTATTCGCTTCTCCCGAACGAAAGGCCCAGCTTAGTCTCAACGCCCGCCCGCTTTTTCTTCCAGAAGACGCCCGTCCAGCTTAATTGGACGCCTCCGCCTCATCCCCGCCTCGCCATCGCTTTTATTTTTATTTCAATTAGGTTTTCTTTTTTTTCGTAGGTAAGTGTCGTGGTAGGTAGGTTTCTTAGGTTGAATCATCTCGACTCCACATCTTTCACGATCAAATTTTAGGATAAAAGGGTCCGTTTTAGCACTTGATAGTATTTTGGCCATAACTTTCGCTCGAGTGTCGGATTGGCGCGCAGACCCCAATTCGAAAGCTCGCCCGACGCCGACGACGTGGCGGACGCCGGAGGCCGTCCGACACTGCTTTTCGAGGTCAAAATCCACTGTTTTCCCTTCCATTTTGGGGTTAGAAGATTTCAACACATGTTTTTCCTCTTTTTAGTGTTTTCTGCTTTTCTCGCTTCAAATTTTCTTAGGTAGTTTATAGTTTTGGTTATTAGGGTTTTTCATAGTTAAGTTTCGTAGTCTTTGATTCCTCTAGGTTTAGTTATCCTTTCCTCTGCCTCTTTTTCCCATGCTTTCCTCGCTGCTCGATATCGCTTCGCTTGCTCAAAATCTTGCCTATGGATTTGAAGCGTCCCACTAGTTTGAACGCTGCTCACTGTGAAAATTTTCATTCCAAAGAGCGTTTTCCGATCCTTGAACGAACGCTCACCGCTTTGACGCTGTCGTCGAGTTATTTTTCTCGGCGACGCTGTTCACATAAGTGGACGCCCGTCCGTCCCCTCTTCTTTCTTAATCTTTCTCCTTTCTTCTCTTTTCTTTAGGTTTTTGATCTTAGATATCGTGTCTTTAATTTATTAGTTTTTAGGTTTCCTTTCCTTAGATTTAGGTTTTCTCAATCTTGATTTTGGGATCGGTTTATGCAAACTCGTAGTCACAAGGGACCATTACTTTGCTCCTCGACATCGAGCGCATCATAGTCCGACCCAATAGGCGAAGACTTCGCTTTGACGAAGGAAAAGCCAAGATCAAGAGTTTGAGCTATCTCTTCAAAGCGGAAATCGAAGAAATTGTAATAATGGCCACCAAGATAGACGGACATTGGCGGACTACGCCATGCCTGGTGCGAAGAATCGGCAACCCAAATATCGCCTTACCAAACCATTACCGCACAAACTTTCGAACTCAAACCCGGTCCTCATTCGGATGATGCAAAGATGCATCAATGTTTCACGGGTTCCCTGATCAAAATCTCACACACACGTACACACATTCCTGGAGAGATATGTGGTACGACACGCATTCAAGGTGTGAGTGAGGATGTGATTAAACTTACACTGCTTCCGTTCTCATTGAAGGGAGAAGCTAAAGAGTGGTATAGCTCTCTCCTCCGAATCCATCACCACCGGGCTGCATTGGAGAAAGAATTTTTAAGCCAATACTTTCCACCGCCAAGACATTGATGGTTTGAGGGAAATTTATAATTTCTATCAAGCGAAACAGAATCTTTCTTTGAGGCATGGAAGAGATTTAAGGCTCTTCTTCGTAAATGCCCCACCATGGGTTAGACTTGCAGAGGCAAGTCAATACCTTTTTCAAAGGATTGACCGAGCTCACCAAGGGCATGGTCAATAGTTCATCAGTGGGGCTTTCCGAGGAAAACGCCTCAAGAAGGGTGGGCATTGTTCAAGACATTGCCAAATATAATTATGCCCCCTCCTTTCAAGTCGCTCAGCACCACCACCACCTCCTCCTAGGATCGAGGAGGTGAAAATGCGTAACGAGATTTCCATGTCAAGCGGCAATGGCTACGCTTACCACGCCTCCAAATCCGAGTTATCGACTCTTCATGGTTACAGAGACTCTCAAGTTCAGATCGCGAGAATTGTTCTCGACCGCCACATGGTTGGCCAGTGTCAATTCATGCCCCAATTTTATCAAGTCAATGCCGCCCGTAATCATGGATGGTACAACCAAGTCGCATGCCGGTATGTGACGATATGGGCATATCGCTTCGTTTCATCTATGATTGACAGACACCAAATCAATGCCTTCAATGGCCAGCCAAATCAAAGGTTTGGTAATCAATTCACCGCCAAGGCAACTTTCAAACCAGGTTTTCACCCAAATCAAAATCTAAATTAATTTCAATCAAAATTTCAATCAAAACTCAATTTCAATCGAAACCCTAGTTTTAATCGTAACCCGAACTTGAATTCTTCCAATCCAAATCAAGGGTTAAATCAAAGTTGGCCTAACAATCCAAATCACGCATTTCAAAGTCGGTCCACCAACCTTTCTCTCAAACCATTCGTAACTCTCAAGGTCCATCTCACGTTGATGATCCGAAGCTAGATTGACTCCTATCGAAGGAGTCAAGGAGCGAACAATAACTTCCAGAGGGAGCAAAATAATAATATCCAGCTTGTTGATGAATTCGATCAAGCACCTTGAGAAGCAAATGGTGACCAAAGAAGCTTCTAGACCATCGTAGGCGGATGCCAAACTCCACGGAGAGAAATCCCAAAGGTGGTCATGTAGCTCATACTGAATTGAATCTTGGCCAATGCACCGACTTGGTTCCTTCACTTCCATACGGTGGAGGAGAGGCCAAGCAATGAACTTAAGTGGGTACTCAATCGAGTGGTCCCCAACCAGGGAAAACCACTAGCCCCTCCTGCCCAGCTGATAAGGCGGAGGGGAAGTCGAGCACCCATCATCCCCGTGGCTACAGCGGTACTCAGTGGCTGATCCCCTGAGAGGTGTAGAAGTTGAAAGACATCAGGTGGCTGATCCCCTGATAGGTGAAAGAATTGAGATTCCTCGAGTGGCTGATCCCTTGAGGAATGAAGAATCAATTAAGAATCCTCAGGTGGCTGATCCCCTGAGGAGTGATGAATCAAATGATCGTCAGGTGGCTGATCCCCTGACTAATAAAAAGAATGATAAGACGGTGAGGTGGAAAGATGTGGAAGACAAAGCAGTTAGTTCGTCCTCGAAGAAAGTATTTTCCGAGGATGATTTGAAAAAGCTTCCATTTCCACCGAGAAAGAGCAACATCCCATTGCATGAAGATAAGAAGTACGGAAAGGTGCTTAATCAATAAAAATACTCAGGTTAATCTTCCACTCTCAGAAGTTTTGGTTGAAATGCCTAAGTATACTAAATTCATCAAGGATGTTGTTTCTTCGAAGAAGAAGTTAGCAGAAATGGATCAGGCAATTGGTGAGGATTGTTCAATGATCAATTATCCAGACTTACCAATCAAAGAGGTGACCCCGGAAAATTCGTGCTCACGTTGCAGATGGGAGGCTTAGTCTTTCCAAATTCTTTATGTGACTTGGGTGCATCCATCAGCCTGATGCCATTGTCTGTGTGTGAGCAGCTGGGTTTACAAAGTCTTCTAGAACCCACTTCCATGAACCTTCAGTTCGCCGATAGATCTTCTAAGAAAGCTTCAGGGATTCTGAAAGACATTTTAGTCCAGATCGATAGATTTACCTTTCCTGTTGATTGGTACGTCTTAGATATGGGAAAGATGAGAAAGTCCCCTGATTCTTGGGAGACCTTTCCTATCCATGCCTAGGGCCCTCATCGATTGTGATGGTGGGCAAGTAACTATTCGAGTTGGTGACCAAGAGGTGAGCTATAGTGTCTCTAAATCCATTCAAGTACCTCTGGTTCTCCAACCGGCTTTTCTATTGATGAGTCATTTAATTACTTCAATGACCGTATGGACGAGCAAGTCAAGGTCGTGGAAGCGGAATATGAGCGATTGATCGATAATCTGAATAGTCATGGTATGGTTAATCTAGACCAGCTTAGCAAATGATTTTGAGGATGAGCTAAGAGAAGAAGCCTTGGCGAGAGGGACCACTAAGTAAGCTCAACGATGTTGAGTTGAAGAGTGGCGATCTTAAATCAAGTCTAGAGGATCCTCCCGTGAGATTTGGCATCAAGCCGTTACTCTAAACATCTTAAGTATGTGTTTTTAAGAGAAGGTGACAAGCTTCTTTGATCATCTCTCGCAAGCTATCTCGTATAGAAGAGCTTAAATCGTTAAACGCCTTGCGCAAAAATGAAAAAGCCTTTGATGGCGGTGGGAGATATCCGAGGATATCTCCCGACATCTGTATGCACAAGATCAAGACGAGGAGGGTGCAAAACGAGTTAGACAGACCTCGAGAGAGGCTCAACCTCACATGCAAGAGGTAGTCAAGAAGGAGATCATTAAACTTCTAGATATGGGTATCATTTACGCCATTCTTGTCGATGAAATGGGTTTCCCGACTCAGGTAGTCCCCAAAAAGGGGGAATTACTATTGAGAAGAATGAGAAGGGAGAAGAGATAGCATTGAGGCTCGTTCTTTTTGATATCAGAGTATGTATCGATTATCGAAAGCTCAATGAGGTCACACCGAAAGATCATTTTCCCTTCCATTCATTGACCGGATGCTTGAGCGTCTGGCGGGCACGATTCTACCGCTTCTGGATGGATATTCGTGATACTTCCGGATACCCATCGATCCCGCTGACCAAGAGAAGACCACTTTCACCGCCTCATGGTACATTCGCCTCAAAGCGGATGCCATTTGGTCTCTCAGAATGCCCCAAACCACTTTTCAAAGGTGTATGATGGCAATCTTTGACGGGCTAGTTGAAAAGTGTATGGAGATTTTTATGGATGATTTCTCGGTCTTTGGTCAATCCTTCGATGATTGCCTCGATAATCTTGATCATGTGTTGTCTAGATGTGTGGAAAAGGACTTAGTGCTTAATTGGGAAAAATGCCATTTCATGGTAGATGAAGGATAGTCCTTGGCCACAAAGTGTCCGCCAAAGGTATAAAGTAGATAGGCCAAGGTAGAAGCTATTGAGAAGATGAGTTATCCCAAGAATGTTGGGAAGTCCGAGGTTTTCTCGACATGTCGGCTTTATAGGAGGTTCATCCAGACTTTTCAAAGATTGCCAAACCCCTGTCTACCTTACTAAAAGAAGACGTTACTTTTGATTTTGATGATAGTTGCAAGCACGCGCTTGAGGAGCTCAAAAATCGCCTGATCTCTCGCTCCAATTCTTATTTCACCTGATCGAACTTGCCTTTGAGCTTATGTGCGATGCATCCAACTATGCTTTGTTAGTGCGATCTTAGACAAATGAATCGAAGGAAAGTTCCACCTATCTATTACGCCACCACACGTTGAATCCTTCGCAAGTTAACTATACGACTACCGAAAAGGAATTATTGGCCGTAGTGTTTGCTATGGACAAGTTCCGTGAGTTACTTGTTAGGTGCTCAAGTGATCGTGGTGGATCGATCACGCCGCTTTGCGGTATCGATGACTAAAAGGATGCTAAACCGCGCCTCATCGCGTTGGATACTCGACCCTACAAGAGTTTGACGCTCAAATCAAAGACAAGAAGGCGGTGAGAATGTAGTAGCGGATCATGTGTCTAGGATGTTAAATGAGGAAAAGAATGAACCGATGATATAGATCTTTACTTTCCTCTAGAAAACATCATGTTGATCGATGGTCGCTTCTCCGATGTTCCTTGGTACTCCTCCATTGTGAACTACCTTCATGCCAAATACCTTGATCCTGAAATGTCTTATCAAGAGAAGAAGAAGTTCTTCTCTGATATGAAATATTTCGTTTGGGATGAACCTTACCTTTTCAAGATTTGCAAAGATGGTTTGCTGAGGAGGTGTGTTCCCGAATCTGAGCAACGCGATATAATCGAGCAATGCCATAGTGGACCCACAGGTGGTCACTTTGGTCCTTGGAAAACAGTTGCAAAGATCTTTCAATCCGGTTTTTATTGGCCAACGATCTTTAAAGATACAGAAGCTTTCAGTAAAGCTTGTGATAGGTGCCAAAGAACCGCACTCGACAAGGCGTTTTGACATGCCTTTAAAACCCATCCTCGAATGCGAAGTCTTTGATGTATGGGGTATCGATTTTATGGGACCATTCCCATCATCTTGCGTAATAAATACATCTTAGTCTCAAGCGTGGACTACGTGTCTAAATGGGTGGAGGCCCAAGCCACTCCTCACAATGATCATAAACGGTAATGAAATTTCTAAAGAAGAATATTTTCGTGAGGTTTGGATGTCCGCGTGCCTTGATCGATGATGAAGGGGACGATTTATTTCGCAACCGACCCTAGAGAAAGTACTCGAAAAATATGGTGTCCGGCATAAAATTGGCACACCATATCATCCGATGACTAGTGGTCAGGTTGAAAGGAGCAACCAGAGTCTTAAGAAAATCCTGGAGAAGACGGTGAATAGTCATAGAAAAGACTGGAGTCTGAAGTTGGACGATGTACTTTGGGCATATAGGACTGCCTATAAGACACCTATGGGTACATCGCCATATCAAATGGTCTACGGGAAACCATGTCATCTGCCTGTCGAGTTAGAGCATCGAGCGTATTGGGCTACAAAGTTTCTTAACTTCGATTCCCAATCCTGTGGCAAACACCGGCTGCAGCAGTTGCATGAGCTTGATGAATTTAGACTCCAAGCTTACGAGAGTGCCAGGATTAGTAAGGAAAAGATGAAACTCCTCCATGACGCCAAGATAAAGAAGAGAGAATTCCAGTCGTCACGAGCAAGTTCTCTTATACAATTCTAGGTTACATTTGTTTCTGGGGAAGTTGAGAACACGTTGGTCCGGTCCTTTCGAGATTCTCCAAATCATTCCTCGGAGGTGTGCTAGAATTACGAGGTTATGGTGATCAACCGTTCCGAGTTAATGGTCGAGGTGCAAGCACTATATAGGTGAACATAAAGAAAAGCCTTTGATTGTTAAATTCCTCGAAATCCTCGGGTGTGGGACTTCCAAGTCAACCACTTTGACGAGTTTTCACCCGATTTGTTTTCCGAGGATGACGGTTGTGTTAAATCAAGATGTTCTAGCGGTAGTCTGCCGATATGGAAGAGTATGAAAGAGAGCAAAAGCTTAAACGTCATCGGAGGAATCGAGAAGAAAGAAAATCAGCCATGGGAAGATTAAACGAGTTTGGAAGGTTATGAAAGATTTTACCCCATGTGTTAGATGTTGTTTCACAGCCCACACTCATCACCAAAGCTTAAACGAGGTAGTGGTGGCGAAAGGTTAAATGGCCTGATCCAGGCTGAGCTTCAAATGTGTCGAGCTAACGACAATAACCATTAGCGCTACTAGGAGGCATCCTAGATATCCCTTATTATATTAGTTTCTTTCTTTAGTTATTTTTCCTTGTTCTAGTTGTTTTAATCTTATTAGGATTGTGTTTGTTTTTTGTCAGTCAGCCGTCCTAGGCTTATACAGGGTCGAAGTGTGGTTTTGTTTACGATTTCCTCTTATCTTTATCTCTATCACTTTTGCACGATATGGTTTACTCCCTTGTATCCCCCGAGGTATTTCTTTGTTTTTCATGTGTGCGGTATTTGCATTAGCATTAGCAATTGTGCGCTTTAGATGAAGCCGCTTTTCCGGTGGATGGTCCACGCCTCACCGACTTCTTGAGCATTTTTGATTCTGATCTAGACCACTTCCGCACTGCCGCATTCGACCGCAATCGCCTAAGTGTTCTTTTATTTTTAATTACGCACAACACGAGGACATGTTGTAATTTAAGTGTGGGGGAGGGGATTAGTCGATATGTATCTATACGTTTGCTTATATGATGTTATTTCTATGCTAAAATGAGCTAAATTTTAAAAAAATTTTGTTTTGTCTCGAGTGAGCAATGCACGTTTTTGTTCGGTTTGTTATAGTCATTGATGTTGTATACCATATTTTTAGTGAGTTAGTTGTTTCACCAAGATTTATTTTCCACGTGCCATAGTGAATGATGAGCTAATTTATAAAGTTATACCCCTTTTTGGATTAGTGGTTTTTGATTATCTTGTAAGTCGTGTGCTTAGTGCTACGTATATATCTTGAGATTTATGATAGTTTGTATTTAGTTCCGAGTATGATATACTGTGAATATCTAGAAGTTTGAATGTGATAAGTAACACGGGGCTAATGTCAATTAAAAGGATAAGTTAATAGTTGATTAAAAAAGGGTGTGTCGAAAGCTAGTCGATGATTTGAGTGAGGTAGGGTGTACCACGTATGTCCTATTCCACTATGATGACTAAAAGCTCACGACAGTTAGAAAAAGCGCCCTTATGATTGGAGTAAGGTAGGGTGTTATCTCGAAATGTCCTATTCTGCTATGAGGGCAATAGCTTGTTCTAATGTGTGTTTAAAGTGAAATGGCTAAATCAACTAAGATATTGTTACGAAATTGAATATAAGGCTTAGTTGTCGTTAATCTTATCCCAGTATAAACCGATGGATATGTTGTAGGGATTATCCTCTGAGTATTTCGAAAAGGCCCTAGATTCATTCGATCATTCTTTTCGGGATATGTCACGCTTGTAGGTGCATCTTATGAGTGTCATTTATTGCTATTCTACGATGGGGTATTAGCTAGTTTTGCTTTGAGTTTCTCAAGTTTGGATTTAGTGGAAATTTTTCTATGGCTATGCACACACACGGGTGAACTTCTAGTTTATTGACTATATGGTATATGTGTTGAGATGTCTATATTCTTTCCGAGCCTTTATCTTGTTTTGTTTTGCTCGGGACGAGCAAAGTTTAAGTGTGGGGAGTTGTTAAGGTGATTTTGTACGGTTTTTAACATTATATTTGATAATGATTTCCTCCGTATTTGTATAATTTGCATAGAAACGAGTGTTTAAATGATTTATTAAGCAAGTGAGTTTTTAATTAGTTTATTCGCAAAATGAGGTTGTGTATGTGTTTTAATTATGGTTTTACGAGTATTTGGATTGTGTTACGCTTTTGCGTGTTTTTGATGTCATGTAGGTACATGTTGGAGGCTAAATTGATGATCAAATGTTGATATAATTCGAGCTAAATCAAGATAAAGATTGAAGAAGGAAGAGATAATGATCAAGAAACCGGAACCAGGCACTTCATGGGGATTTTGTCCACACTTGTAGGCACTTTCAGGAAAGTTGTCTTGATGAAAGTTGTAGAGGATTGAAATAGCTTTCCAACGCATTTTGAATCACCTCATTCGAGCCCTAGAAGTGAAGTTATGAGCAAAATACTGGAGCTGAGTAGTGGGCGGGCGTCCATAAAAGTGAATCGGCGTCCGAATCGTATTTTACATTCGAGAGAGTTCAGACGCTGCAACGAGCGCGTCATTCTCCGTTCATAGAGGCTGGACGAGCGTCCCAAGATAGTGGACGGGCGCCCACGGCACCGACTCAAATAAAACCGACCTAAAAATCTATATATAAAGGCGCTTTTACCAAACCCTAAACATACAATTCGATCCCTAAACCTGTGGGAGCAGCTTGGCTGCGTTTTTACTCCTTTATTTTCCAGCTTTTATGCAATAAAACATCTAGATTAGATAGTTAGATTTATGTTCTTTATTCCATCAATTCGAGTTTGCATAAGGATGCTAGGAGGCTAAATCCTCCTTGAACGAGCGTTGTGAAGCCGTCCGTTTCAACAGTTTGATCTCTAGTTCGTGATTATTTTGTGAGTATCTATTAAAGTTGTTACTTTTATCATGTTTTTATATGTTGATTGCATGCTATATCGAAAGATCCGTGCTTTTGTTTATTGTTTGCTTGATGAAAGTCACGTTAACATTAGAACACCATGATAAAAGTTTAGACTTTTAATCTAATCACAACGAAAGTTATTAGGTTGAATCTCTAGGTTAGAAATTGAAAGATTTCACGCCTAGGTTAGAAAGACTTAATCTTTAATCGAAAGATCGAAGATTAGAAAACGAACTTGTCTACGAAAGTAGGTGTTCATGCCTTAGATAGGTGAATCACAATTTGAGTAGAGATCACGAAATAATCCGAATTAGTATCAAACGTTGATAGGATAGGTGGATCAATTGCTTGTTCGTTCGTTATAAATTGATTTTAATCCTTTAAACTTGAATTGCTTAGCTTTAGTTTTACTTTTCCTGCACTTTAGTTTAGTTTTTATCGCTTTCAGTCTTGCCTAGCATTGGAGCAATCCTCTGCCTAGTTACTTTTTCTCGCATATCCGTTTAGGTTAGATGTTCGTTAGGTTAGATTCGTGACATAGTTAGTTAAAACAAAAGCTAGGATTAACAACAGTGTCTAGTTCCCGTAAGATCGACCCGGCATAGCCTCTATACTACGATCCTTGCACTTGAGGTTAACCGGTTTTATTACTTGTTTATTTCGTATTAATAAAATCCGTGACATTGACGACCCAGATTTTGGTAGAATTTGGACCAAGTATCTTTCCAAGCAACCCATGAGAGACTTTTTGGTTCAAGATGGATATCTGTTTAAAGGCAACCGACTTTGTATTCCACAAACTTTGTTGCGAGAGAAGCTTGTTCGGGAACTTCATGCCGGTGGTCTTAGTGCTTATTTGGGAAGAGATAAGACAATTAGCAGGATTGAAGAGAGATATTTCTGGCCACAATTGAAGAGAGATGCAGGGAGGATCGTGCAAAAGTGTTCAATCTGTCAAACTCAAAAGGGTCAAGGCCAGAACACTGGCCTTTATATGCTGTTGCCTATTCCCGATCAGCCTTGGGAAGACTTATCTATGGATTTTGTTTTGGGTTTGCCTCATACTCAGAGAGGTTCTGATTCTATCTTTGTTGTGGTGGATCGTTTTTCCAAGATGGCGCATTTCATTCCTTGCAAGCACACTTCCGATGCCCCTCATGTGGCTAAGTTATTCTTTCAAGAGATTGTTCGTCTTCATGGAATCCCTCGCACAATTACTTCTGATCGTGATCCTAAATTCCTCGCGGTGTTTTGGTCAACATTGTGGAAGCGTTTTGACACCAAGTTAAAGTTTAGTAGTTCAGCTCACCCCCAGACAGACGGTCAAACTGAGGTTTTAAAATGTACTCTGGGTAGCTTACTACGTTGCTTATGTGTTGAGCAAAAGAAGCAATGGGATTTTGCATTGGCTCAAGCTGAATTTGCATACAACAAATGCAACATCGAGCCACGGGCACGTCCCCCATTTTCTATTGTCTACAGAGAGTTCCAAATATGATCATGACCTTATTCAAATTTCATGTGGATACTATTGCCAAGTGAAGAAGAAGTTGGAACAGACGACGACTGTTACAAGTCCGCCGCCGATCAAGATCGTCGCGTGCGAAGATTTTTCAAGTTGGAGACTTGGTGATGGTATACTTGCGTAAGGAGCGAGGAGGTGGACAACATAAGCTTGATGCACGTAAGATTGGTCCATTCAAGATTCTCAAGAAGATTAATGACAATGCTTACGTCATTGATTTGCCCGAGCACATGAGGATATCCAAGACATTCAACATTGCTTTGATCTCTACCCCTATTATCCGCATTTACAACTCGTGAGGCGAGTTATGCATTAAGTGGAAGGAATGATGAGGAATTATTTATTAGTATTTTACTTTATTTTATGAGAATAATAAATAGGGAATATTTGATGTGATTTTATTTCCTTAATTATGAAAATTAGGGAGCAAGTATTTTATTTCTTAGGAGCCAAGTTATTCTAGAAGATTTCTAGTTCTTTTTTGCACTATAAATAGAGATAGCTTTCATTGTATTGAACACATCTTTCTATCAATAAAATCATAAGAGTTTTCTATTGTTAAGCCTTTTGGCTTGTGCTTGTTTTTGAGTTTTTCGTCCGATTGAACGATATCAATCACCCTCGTCCGTTCGTACGATAACGAACTTGGTTCTCCCGGTCCTGTCCTACATCACCCAGCGTTCTTTAATCCGAACGGCATGGTTACATAGCAGAAAGTGCCAAATTCTGTGATAAAAGCTGTCTTTTCAGCATCTCAGGGATCTATTAAAATCTGATGATATCCCTTGTATGCGTCCAAGAAACCAAACACTTCGAAATCGATGGTGGAGTCCACTAACCTGTTGATTTTTGGCAACGGATATGAGTCCTTTGGACATGCTTTCTTCAGGTCGGTGAAGTCCACGCATATACGCCAGCTGCCATCGGGCTTCTTGACCAACACTGGGTTGGCCAGCCACTCTGGGTAGAATACTTCTCTTACTATCTAGGCCGAAAGTAGCTTACCGACTTCCAATTCTATGGCCTCTAGTCGATCTAGTGCGAAGTTTCTCTTCTTTTGCCTAACTGGCTTCTTAGCTTGATCTATCTCAAGCTTATGGACCGCGATGTCTGTTGGTAACCCCGGCATGTCGTTAGCCTTCTAGGCAAAGACATCTCTGAACTCGATCAACAACTCGACTAGCGACTATTTTTCTTTGGCCGGGATCCAAATCCCGACCTGTACACACTGATCATCTTCTCCTTCCCAGAGATGAACATTCTCGACTGCATCACTGGAGACCCAGCTCTTCTCCTCTTCTTCCTCCGGAATTAGTTCCTCGACCAGAACTTCTCATACTGCCATTTTCCCGTTCATGACAATGGAGTTACAACTCCGCACGGCCTCAACATCTCCCTTTACCTCGTGGGAACCGTTCCTGGTAGGAAACTTCATGCTGTTGTAGAATGTGGAGATGATAACGCACAGCTCGAAGAGCGCAAGCCGTCCTAAAATAACATTATAGGCCGAGGGAGCTTTGACTACTGATGAGCTAAAATTTACCCCTCAAAAATACATTTATAAAGACTCGCAACTGTGGGTAAACTAACTCTCTAACTGGCAGAGTACCAGGTCGATTGCTAGGATAGCTACAGGAGTACGAGGTCGTCCCAAGAGAAATGTGGTTGTGAGTACCAAAATGAACGTCGAACTTAGTCTAGGCGATCAAAGTTTAGGTGGAGTGTTTTATACTAATGCAAAAAGTAAAGTTTAACTAACGATTGTAGTTCTAGTGATTAAAAGGTATAGCCGAATTATGATCCAACGAGTTATTTTTACCCCTAAGGGAAGACTTGACATGGAGCGTGTTTTAACCAACCTACCTTTCCACAGTATTTTAACGACATCCACGGGTGCCAACTCCTAATTCTGGTGTTAAGATCTGAACAACTCTCACTCAACACCCTATGTGAAGTTAATTAATTTTCCCTTTAGAAAACCGATTAACCTAACATGATTACGCTCTTAGAGTCGCTCGAACAACGATGAGAAACCTCTGTATTGGAAACGGTCCTAACAACTAGGCCGAATCTACGCAACGATCCCAAAACCCCTTTTCCCACATCTCACCGCAAAATACATTTATAGGTTCGATATGTGTGACAGTGAACTAAATGATCAGTTTAATTCAAAGACGTTCAGATTAAGTTTTAGGACGTGGATTACTCATTAAAACATTATTTTACGCGCTACACAACTCCCGTTTAATCCCCTTTAGGGCGTTTTTACTCGTTTTTACATAATTCGACTATACGTAGATTTAGCTACTCATGATGATACTGAAATGGAAATTAAAGCATATATATATACATATACATATATATAGTATATACTATCGTAATTAATATTTATATATATATATATATATATATAAGTACTAGATAATTTACATATATATATACATAAGTGCGTAAAAGTAAATATAATATATATATAAGTGCGTAAAAGTAAATATAATATATATATATATAAGTGCGTAAAAGTAAATGCGTAAGTAAATGCGTAAAAGTAAATGCGAAAAAAAATAAATGCGTAAAAGTAAATGTGTTAAGTAAATAAAAGCTCGAAAACAACAAACTATTGATAATTATCCCATTACAACGGTATTTTAGCTAATTTATATAAAAACATATATATATATATATATATATATATATATATATATATATATATATATATATATCTCTACTTATATATAGCCCAAAAGATGAAAAGAAGATGGAAGAAGATGGAAAATGATGGAAAAGAGATCTATATAGTTATATATATCAACAAAACAAGATGAAGATCTTGATGATGATGATCATGGATGAACATGATGGTTGACGATGAAGAAAAAAAATTGAAGATGGTGATCATGGAAGTTGAAAGAAAGAGATGGTGAAAAGAGATATATATATATATCTCTCTCAACAAAAATCAAAACAAAAACTAACAAAAATTGATGATGATGATGATGATCACGATGAAGAGAAAAAGTGGAGAAGATGAAGATGGAGAAGAAGAGAAGATGGAGAAGAGAAGAGAGCTATTCCCTCTCCCAACTCAAGCTTTCTTTGATGCAATTTTGGGGTATATATAGGAGAATTTATGTATATATAGATATATATATATATATGTATATATATATATATCTCTCATGTATATATGAGTTTTCAGATGCAGATCTGCTGCAAAAATACAGTCCGGATCGATCCGTGAAGTCCTGGATCGATCCGGTACTGCTATTCACTTGATCTGAATTGTCAAAATTCGTCTACTACACAAGTCGCAGATTCAGTAAAATGGCCATAACTTGAGTTGTAGACATCCGATTGACGTGATTCAAAGTGCGTTGGAAAGCTCTTTAAAAGATCTACAACGTTTATGAAGGACACTTCTTCATAAAATGCGTTTTGATGGGCCATTTATTCGTAGAAGATATAATTCGTTAGTGGCACTATCTGAACCACCGAGCCACTTGACCTTTTAAGCTAGTGGCACACTCTTACATCCCTAAAAACACCTCTTTTAGGCCTCAAAACGTGTCGCCACTCAGGGCTTTTGGTCAACCTATAATTCTCGCAATAAACCACCAAAATACCAAACGTAAATCCGACACGACACTCCGGTTACTAAACCGGTACAAAACTAGTAAAACACATAAAAACACGATATTTTACAAAATAGTCACGACTTATATATTTTTATGAAATTTAGGAATTAATGACTTTAATTGATATAAAAGTGCTCGAAATGATATCAAAAGTGGGTTGAAAAGTTATAAAAATAACGGTGAATTTTTCCGTTATCACAACCCCCCACTTAGCTTTTGGTCGTCCTCGATCAAAATAAGCGATAAAATAAAATGAATGAGGAAAAATTCCTGAAGATAAGATATGAATGACAATCAGATGATGCAACCATTCGAATCATAACTACACGTTAACCGCAATATAAATGTATAACAGAGTGAGTGTGTGACAAGCCTTTTCAATTTCCACTATCCTCTCTTGAATAATTCAAGCAAACGCACAAATATCCATTCAGACAGTCCTAATGACTTTCCTAGGTATAGACAGTAACAATTCCACACAAAGTCCTCCCGTGTACTTATTAGGATAATCCCTAAAGCATATCATTCAGTTTATACTGGGGATAGTTAGAAGATAACTTCTCTTTTTTTTTTTTTTTTTTTTTTTTTTCCATAGAATACTAACATATCCGAACTCATTGCCAAAATCGACTATCTTTCAAGCGTCATGAGGTGAGATTGAATACATTAATACCTATCTAACTCTTTTTTTTATTTTTTTTTTTTATTTTTTTATGTGTAGCATATGCCCTCATTCCCAGCAATAGGATGTTTCGTGATAACACCCTAGCTGGACTACTATCATCAGCGATGGGAGCTTTTAAACCTCATAGTGGTATAGGGCGTTTAGTGATAACGCCCACCGCACTCAAATCATTGGTAGCTACAACCGACATATAGATAGCTCACTTATTTTGATATTCTTTCTATCACATTCAAACCTTCAGATATTCACAGTACACGTTTAGAAGTTAGGTACTAAGTTACTACTATCTCTAGGATAAACCACTAGAATACTGAATGGATACAATTTAAAATTTTCGCTTCAATATCAAAGGCTTACGTGAAGGAATTCATGTTATACAAATAAATTTCCGGTTAAAATACACTTGCGGTTCACATTGGTTATACATATCCAAATTGATCATTACATCTTTAAATCCATGAAATATATACCTTATACAAATTATTTTAATCAACTAAATAATGCTCGAAAAAGATCAAAAACTAAGGGTTTAAACACTTACTGCCATTTCTAAACCAACCAGACTCTACCCCCCACTTACGATTTTGCATTATTCTCGAGTGTAAATGAGATAGAGAGAAGACTTAGCTTATAAACCAGCGCGAAAGGTGTTATCGAATCCCGTAATGACCATGAAAAAAGCACATCCCGAATCCTGTACCAAAACAACCAAAACAAAGCCAACACGGGACATGGTCCTCGTGCCAAAAGTATGTAATAGGGATATGGGAATAATAAGAAAATGGCCTGTTCATCGAGAAAACTCGATAGCATATCACATAATAGCTTTAGATGGAAAAATAACCTTAACGGGTAAAACACGAGAACATCTAAGCATATACATATTATAGAAAGTATCACAAGAGCATATATCACAATCAAGTCACTATTCTTAGTTTCATTTTTATTACACACGCTTTATTAAAGCGGGAATACTCACGACTCTACTACAACGACTAGAAATTTGAAACAGACTAGATCATGAAATGTAATGTAGTGAGTCTTTTATACCCGAGATCCTCGAGGGTTCAATAACCTAAGTCCAAGAAATGATACATTTGAATTTTTATCTTTTTCTCCATCGATTTTCGGATAACCACCTAATCATTCCCTCTTAATGAAATTCAACATTCATCCCGAGACTTGGTTGTGCTTTGTGTTCATCTTTCATACTGATTCTACATTTCATTCGGACTAGTCATATCCAATTTATTATTATTATTATTATCGGTCGCCTCCCGGTAGCGCTTTTGTTTAACGTCGTTGGCTCGACAGGGTGACTCTATACAGACTCAATTAACCAAAATCCGAACTCAAGAAGATCAATAGCTTAAGAAAAATTAACAAACCGAGAACCATCGAAATTAAATTGTCTAGAAATGTACCTCGTTTGGCTCTCGATGCTACCTCCTCCCAGCCGTCGAACCTTCTTTTATCAGCCTGTCGAACCATCTTCTTTTGAAAATCACCATATAGCTCATCCATCGGGAGTACACAAGTGGACCGCGTAAAAATTATCCTCACAGAGTGGATAGTAATCCGGGACCGATATATCAACTTTTACCAACTCTCCCAGGTGGCTTTACCAAAGATGGCCAATCAATCTCCCGATCCTCTAACTCAAAAATCTCATTATTGCAAATCCCGAATCCTCAACCTGAACTTCTTCAGTGATAACATCATCATCCTTAACCACCTCACATGTCTCTGCCTCTTTCACATACCTCACTAATTCAATCAATTGCCCCACCTTGTCTTGAAGATTTCTTATAGCGGAGTCGATGATTTACCTTGAACTCCTCAAGATGTCCAACAATCGCTCTTGCAGGCTCTCGTTCAATCGTTCTAGTTGCTCTATTTGACTGTCGGTGAATTCTTCTTGTGGCATGGGGAAAACTGATCATTACTGACTTTGATTCATCGGAGGTGAGTAGTAGTCCTCTTGCCATTCCAGACACTGATCAGATGGCTGAATCTGGTTGAAGCTATCAACATGCTGAGTATGAACACCATAATCCTGATAAGCACCAGGGTTCGAATAACCCTCATAATACCGTGGCTCATGCTAACGAATAACCATAATTTTGGTCCTGGTATGCATTTGGGCAATTATAGGACCAAGAACCCTGGTTATTCTCTGTTGATCTTGAGGCTCGAACCTAACCGTTGTTGATAAGGTTGGTAGGGTATTGTTGTTCAAATTGAGTAGTTTTGATTGAAAAATCCATCCATTTAAGCTCAATGCAAGATCTCGAAAAACAACAATAAAACAATAAAAATTTTCTTTTTTTTTTTTCAGTAAACACACGATATTTAGACCCCTCAAAAAGTTATGGTTGCCGAAGGCCCTAATCCCCGCTTTAGCCAGACTTACAAGATATCACCCTCCCAAGAGGCTAAGTACCAAAGTCGTATTCAAACCGAGTTCAGGACAATATCACTTCAAAGATCCATAGCTCTTTGTCGACATCTAAATAAAACAAGAAAATAAAAACCTAGGCCCAAGCCTTCGGTTCACTTACAAGATATCACAACAATATCACACATTTCCCCGCAACGCGCCAATTTTGATGAGCTAAAATTTACCCCTCAAAAATACATTTATAAAGACTATAGCTCAGGGTAAACTAACTCTCTAACTGGCAGAGTACCGTGTCGATTGCTAGGATAGCTACAGAGAGTACGAGGTCGTCCCCAAGAGAAATGTGGTTGTGAGTACCAAAATGAACGTCGAACTTAGTCTAGGCGATCAAAGTTTAGGTGGAGTGTTTTATACTAATGCAAAAGTAAAGTTTAACTAACGATTGTAGTTCTAGTGATTAAAAGGTATAGCCGAATTATGATCCAACGAGTTATTTTTACCCCTAAGGAAGACTTGACATGGCGCGTGTTTTAACCAACCTACCTTTCCACGATATTTTAACGACATCCACGGGTGCCAACTCCTAATTACGGTGTTAAGATCTCGAACAACTCTCACTCAACACCCTATGTGAAGTTAATTAATTTTCCTTTAGAAAACCGATTAACCTAACATGATTACGCTCTTAGAGTCGCTCGAACAACGATGAGAAACCTCAGTATTGGAAACGGTCCTAACAACTAGGCCGAATCTACGCAACGATCCCAAAACCCTTTTTTCCCACATCTCACCGCAAAATACATTTATAGGTTCGATATGTGTGACAATGAACTAAATGATCGAGTTTAATTCAAAGACGTTGATTAAGTTTTAGGGCGTGGATTACTCATTAAAACATTATTTTACGCGCTACACAACTCCCGTTTAATCCCTTTAGGGCGTTTTACTCGTTTTTACATAATTCGACTATATACGTAGATTTAGCTACTCATGATGATACTTGAAATGGAAATTAAAGCATATATATATACATATACATATATATAGTATATACTATAAGTAATTAATATTTATATATATATAAGTACTAGATAATTTACATATATATATACATAAGTGCGTAAAAGTAAATATAATATATATATAAGTGCGTAAAAGTAAATATAATATATATATATAAGTGCGTAAAAGTAAATGCGTAAGTAAATGCGTAAAAAGTAAATGCGAAAAAAATAAATGCGTAAAAGTAAATGTGTTAAGTAAATAAAAGCTCAAAACAACAAACTATTGATAATTATCCCATTACAACGGTATTTTAGCTAATTTATATAAAAACATATACATATATATATATATATATATATATATATATATATATATATATATATATATATATATATATATATACTATATATAGCCCAAAAGATGAAAAGAAGATGGAAGAAGATGGAAAATGATGGAAAAGAGATCTATATAGTTATATATATCAACAAAACAAAAACAAAACAAGATGAAGATCTTGATGATGATGATCATGGATGAAGATGATGGTTGACGATGAAGAAAAAAAATTGAAGATGGTGATCATGGAAGTTGAAAGAAAGAGATGGTGAAAAGAGATATATATATATATATATATATATCTCTCAACAAAATCCAAAACAAAAACAAACAAAAATTGATGATGATGATGATGATCACGATGAAGAGAAAAAGTGGAGAAGATGAAGATGGAGAAGAAGAGAAGATGGAGAAGAGAAGAGAGCAATTCCTCTCCCAACTCAAGCTTTCTTTGATGCAATTTTGGGGTATATATAGGAGAATTTATGTATATATAGATATATATATATATATATATATATATATATATATATATATATATATATATATCTCTGCGTATATATGAGTTTTCAGATGCAGATCTTGGCGCCGATGCCGGGGATCGAACCCGGGTCCCCGGCAACGGCGCCAATTTTTGATGAGCTAAAATTTACCCCTCAAAAATACATTTATAAAGACTCGCAACTGTGGGTAAACTAACTCTCTAACTGGCAGAGTACCAGGTCGATTGCTAGGATAGCTACAGGAGTACGAGGTCGTCCCAAGAGAAATGTGGTTGTGAGTACCAAAATGAACGTCGAACTTAGTCTAGGCGATCAAAGTTTAGGTGGAGTGTTTTATACTAATGCAAAAAGTAAAGTTTAACTAACGATTGTAGTTCTAGTGATTAAAAGGTATAGCCGAATTATGATCCAACGAGTTATTTTTACCCCTAAGGGAAGACTTGACATGGAGCGTGTTTTAACCAACCTACCTTTCCACAGTATTTTAACGACATCCACGGGTGCCAACTCCTAATTCTGGTGTTAAGATCTGAACAACTCTCACTCAACACCCTATGTGAAGTTAATTAATTTTCCCTTTAGAAAACCGATTAACCTAACATGATTACGCTCTTAGAGTCGCTCGAACAACGATGAGAAACCTCTGTATTGGAAACGGTCCTAACAACTAGGCCGAATCTACGCAACGATCCCAAAACCCCTTTTCCCACATCTCACCGCAAAATACATTTATAGGTTCGATATGTGTGACAGTGAACTAAATGATCAGTTTAATTCAAAGACGTTCAGATTAAGTTTTAGGGCGTGGATTACTCATTAAAACATTATTTTACGCTACACACAACTCCCGTTTAATCCCTTTAGGCGTTTTTTACTCGTTTTACATAATTCGACTATACGTAGATTTAGCTACTCATGATGATAATCTTGAAATGGAAATTAAAGCATATATATATACATATACATATATATAGTATATACTATAAGTAATTAATATTTATATATATATAAGTACTAGATAATTTACATATATATATATACATAAGTGCGTAAAAGTAAATATAATATATATATATAAGTGCATAAAAGTAAATATAATATATATATATATATAAGTGCGTAAAAGTAAATGCGTAAGTAAATGCGTAAAAGTAAATGCGAAAAAAATAAATGCGTAAAAGTAAATGTGTTAAGTAAATAAAAGCTCAAAACAACAAACTATTGATAATTATCCCATTACAACGGTATTTTAGCTAATTTATATAAAAACATATATATATATATATATATATATATATATATATATATATATATATATATATATATATATATAGATCTACTTATATATAGCCCAAAAGATGAAAAGAAGATGGAAGAAGATGGAAAATGATGGAAAAGAGATCTATATAGTTATATATATCAACAAAACAAAAACAAAACAAGATGAAGATCTTGATGATGATGATCATGGATGAAGATGATGGTTGACGATGAAGAAAAAAAAATTGAAGATGGTGATCATGGAAGTTGAAAGAAAGAGATGGTGAAAAGAGATATATATATATATCTCTCAACAAAAATCAAAACAAAAACAAACAAAAATTGATGATGATGATGATGATCACGATGAAGAGAAAAAGTGGAGAAGATGAAGATGGAGAAGAAGAGAAGATGGAGAAGAGAAGAGAGCTATTCCCTCTCCCAACTCAAGCTTTCTTTGATGCAATTTTGGGGTATATATAGGAGAATTTATGTATATATAGATATATATATATATATATATATATATATATATATATATATATATATATATATCTCTGCGTATATATGAGTTTTCAGATGCAGATCTGCTGCAAAATACAGTCGGATCGATCCGGTGAAGTCCCGGATCGATCCGGGTACTGTTCACTTGATCCGAATTGTCAAAATTCGTCTACACAGTGTCGCAGTTCAGTAAAATGGCCATAACTTGAGTTGTAGACATCCGATTGACGTGATTCAAAGTGCGTTGGAAAGCTCTTTCAAAGATCTACAACTTTTATGAAGGACACTTCTTCAGAAAATGCGTTTTGATGGGCCATTTGTTCGTAGAAGATATAATTCGTTAGTGGCACTACCGAACCACTGAGCCACTTGACCTTTTAAGCTAGTGGCACACTCTTATATCCCCAAAAACACCTCTTTTAGGCCTCAAAACGTGTCGTCACTCAGGCTTTTGGTCAACCTATAATTCTGCAATAAACCACCAAAATACCAAACGTAAATCCGACACGACACTCCGGTTACTAAACCGGTACAAAAACTAGTAAAAACACATAAAAACACGATATTTTACAAAATAGTCACGACTTATATATTTTTATGAAATTTAGGAATTAATGACTTTAATTGATATAAAAGTGCTCGAAATGATATCAAAAGTGGGTTGAAAAGTTATAAAAATAACGGTGAATTTTTCCGTTATCAACTACCACATAGTTTAACTCGAGGGTCCTTCCTTTCTCGCCATCCCTGACTGTTGTGAGTAACTTTATCAATCCCATAGGATGAACCGCTTGCCCTGTGAACCCAAACAAAGGAGATGCTATAGGAGCTAGGTCCTTCTCCTTTAGCTTCATCGCCTGAAAATCCGAGTAATACAAGATGTTCACCGCGCTGCCGTTATCGATGCAGACTCTCGATACACGGGCTCGACTAATCACAGCTTCAATAACCAACCCTTCACTATGACTCCGAGACTTGGGGATATCATATTTGGGGCCATACCCGACTTCCGTTGTAAATCTCAGTTTCTTGCGTTCTCTCGAGCTGTCAGCTGGCTTTCGACTGGCTCAGTCTTTATCATTCTCCCCTGGCCAGAAAATCGTATTAACATAATTGTTCGGTCGATTATCATCGTACTTATCCCGAACATAGTTATCTCTGTCACGATCTGGAGATCGATCCCGTCGAGGTGATCGATCTCTCCGTCTTTGAGAATCTCTGCCTTGACCCCTATCATGGTAGGGGTTCTTCCTTTTGTACTCTCTACGCCCCTTGGGCTCATCGCACCGAGACCTGTCGACCACTTCATCTAGTTTCCCTTCTTGAATGTAGATGTCGACGTCTCTTTTTAGGTCGATACAATCCTCCATTGTGTGACCTATATCCTTGTGAAATGCACAATATTTGCTCGAATTCCTCCTCTCTCGAGGTTTCTTCAATGGTGGCGGCCTTTTCGCTATGTTTTTCGATAGCATGGTGGATATCACTTCTGCTCGAGACCGATTAAGTGGGATGCAATCCCTGTCGCGTTTGGCTCTTTTCTTTCCCAATCGGTCTGAGGCGGACGTCTCTATACGGTCTCAGACTGAGGGTTTACTCTCGACATCCTGTCTCTTGGATTGATTCATGTTCCGATCTCGATTGTCCTTCTTCAAATCCATCCAGTCGAATTGGGTGTGCCTACGCACTGCCTCTTCTCCTTGACAGAATTTGTGCACCACGTTAACACACTCGTCCATGGTTTGAGGGACGTCTATGCTCAACTTCATGTATAACTTCGTATTATGCAGTCCCCCCCACAAACGATGTGATCAGAAGTCGATCATCTGCATCCTTGACCTGTATGGCCTCGAGATTAAATCTCTTTAGATAATCCAGTACTGTTTCATCCTTTTGCTGCCTCATGTTCATGAGGTGAGTGGCGCTTAAGTGAAACTTTTTGTTGACGATGAACGCATCCCGAAACTTACGGGATAGCATGGCAAAACTGGAGATCGACCCGGGTCGTAGCTTGGTAAACCATTCCCTGGCTCGACCTACGAGCAGTGTCTCAAATGCCCGACATCGAATCGCATCAGGTGCGCCGTCCAACCTCATCTGAGATAGATACCTGTGTAGATGGTCTTCCGGATCGGTAGTACCATCGTAAGGCTCTATTTTTGGTATCTTAAACCCTTTAGGTTTAAGGAAACTCTCGATCTCCTTCGTGAAATGGGACTCCAACCATAGCGAGACCTAACTTTTCCCCAGAATAACGTCCAGCTCCTCCCTAACGCTGTCCTCTGATGCTTCTGTTGGATCTCGCGTCTCTCTCTCTACAAAGCTGGATGACGCACTGAATTTGTCTCCGGGAGTCCGCTTAGCCTTTTCTGCAACGTCCTTCGGACCGCCGTCTGCTGCTGCATCTTTCGGGCCGCCGTCTGCTTCCTGCTGCACCATAAACGCCTCTGCTATAATCCTGGACATTAATTCGCGATCCGCCCCTGCCAACTGATCCACGATAGCTTGGTGTTCTGGAGCAAGACCCTATTTTTCTCTCTGGGGATTTTCATGGACGGGGTCCAAGACTGGATCTTTCGCTTTATGTGCATCTAGATCTATCTGCACGTTAATCTGCGAGCTCTGTTGATCTGTGGCTTTGGATGCAGTTTTCCCAGCGTTCTTTTCCTTGGGAGGCATCGTGATCTTAGTGTATTCAACAATAGAAGACCCTCCTTCTAGCGCCAATGACGATGACCGATTTAGTCACCTAAATAATCCGGGCCTTGATTGGATTTAGTGATGAACACCCAAAACCCTAATGCCTAAAGAATAAGAATGTGTGTGTGTTGTGATTTGCGGCTGAGTCTAAGAATTTATCTTAGATTGCCTACGTATCCTGTTAGGTTCCAGGAATCAAGCCTTATGTAGTTCATGGATTGTGGTATTTATAATGACAACACATGCCCTAACCTAATATTAAGTCGGTTTGTGTTAATGTGCCTGGGCCTTAACCCTTAATGGGCCTTAACCCTTGCCCAAGTTATCACACTGTTAATGGGCCTTGACAGCTAGCGCGGACTCCGTCCCGCATGTCGATGTTGCCGACCTATAGTACTCGACTCTGGGACTCATTGTCCTACACTGCTCGATCCTCGATCGTCGTAGCCTCGAGTCTGGGCATCGACATGAGTACCTTGGCATTTATCCATAATGTGAGGACCAACCGATAGACGACACGTGGAGGGGTGAAACCATGTATCGTCACGTTTCAAGACCTGGATTGGATTTTGAGAAATGCCATTGTAAACCAGTGTATTCTGAGAATCTGCAACCGTTGTTTGAATCGGAAATTCAAAGCTGTAGAAACGAATTCGCCACCTCTGTCTAGATAAGAATTTCAAAAGAGATGAGATTCATGTAAAAAAGGTTTGAGATTGTTGATGAGGACGTTGAGATTGGATAATTTTTTCTATTGAATTGGGTGGGGAAGTTATTCAGAAGGATGAGAGAACAAATGCCCGAAGATTCTGAACGGACTTTATATGTTATTCCTGAAGGTGGTGAGGCTTCTGCCCAGCAAGAAGCTGTCGAAAAAGGCATTGATTCTGGTGGTGCTGCTCAGGAAACCATTCCCACTGCGAACCCTTCTGACCAGAACATTCTGAGCTTAATTAATCCCGTATGATCTGACACAAGGGATTATCCCCAAAAGTGGAGGTATTTCTTAGATCAATCGAAAAGGATGGATGATCGGTGTTTAGTACAGATTCGGGACAAGGAATGGGGTTAGAGGAACTTACTTCTTCACTCTCTACTGCGATCAAAATCTTTTACGGAGATTGAAACAAATTTTCTACAGAATCGCTAGAGGCAGTATCGGCTCCCAAACTCATGAATGAAATAAAGATTCAAAAGAAGTAGAGAATAAAATAGAAATAAAGACTTACTTGTAACTGCAGATGTGCGATCCCAAAGGTTTGAAATAGAAGAGTCGTTTGAAAGGAGAGATAATTATGTGACAGGAAATGGAAGCGATGTGACGGTTCAGTTCACAGTTATAATAATAACCGGGTGTGACTTGGCCTCGTTTCACGATATATTGATGATGGAAGTTAAAGCATTTCAGAATAGGGCAGCTGTGAAGCAGTCCACCCCAGTCTGGGGGGACTTATGACGATATATAGGCCCACTGGGTCGGATTATTTATAATTGGGCCGGACCCAGTACAGAAGTCAGACCACAAAGATAAACGAGCCAACAAAGCAAGACCGCACTAAGCGCGGCGATCATACTTACGGACGAGAATAGTCGAAGGAGCGAGACTCCACCATGCTCGGCCGTAAGAATATGCGAGCAGAACAATCAATCGCGGCATGACGAAGACCGAGTTAATAACGGCTCAACTACTTGCAGACGTGGGTAGGCCCCACGTCTGGTAATGTCTAAAGATAACTAACGATAACCTCCCATGACATAAGGGAGGAGGATCACGATCTACAGCTATAAAAGGAACACCCTGAACTACGAGGGGGACTTGATTCCAATTTGATACTTGAATTGGATACGTAGGCAGCTCTCTCAAAGAGTTCAGTCCAAACTTACACACCAAGCTCATTGTTCTTGTACTATTTTCCTAACTCGAATCGTCCAATTACCCGATTGTAATTTTGAGCAACATCAGTGGGATTGTGTTGGCAATCGTGGGGATTATTTTCTGTGTTCTTTTATTTTCTAAACGGGTTGCGGAGCGGGTCAATTGACCAAATGGTCAATTGACAGTTTTTTCCTTTAAAATATAATATAAGATATATATATATATATATATATATATATATATATATATATATATATATATATATATATATATATATATATATATATATGTATACTTCCTACTTATTTCAATTCCTTAAACTTCCCACTTACTTGGCTTGCCGACTCATGAACGCCACCTAGTAATATTGGCCGCCTCAAGAATACTATAATAAAAGCTTGGAATAACACATCATGCTTTCTTACAAAAAAAAAAAGAGCATGATATGAAAGCATTTCAGTTGATAAAGATAATGATAATGATATAAATTTTTTTTATATAAGAAATCATGATATGTTATTCCAAGAAAGCATGATATAAAAGCTTGGAATAACATATCATGCTTTCTTATAAAAAAAAATTATATCATTATAAACTAATGATAATGATATAAATTTTTTTTTTTAATTTTAGTTTATGTAATTATATCATTATCATTAGTTTATGAAGGATGTTGTAGATAAAGATATTTTCAAAAGCATTTCAGTTGGTAAACTATCGCACCTCCAGTATGCGGACGATACTATCTTTGTTGGCTCTTGGAGTATTGAGAATTTAAAAGTTCTCAAACGCATTCTTAAGTGCTTTGAGATTGTTTCGGGTCTTAAGATTAATATTTCAAAATGCAACTTGTTTGGAGTCAATGTCACTGAAGGTGAATTGGTTCAGGCTGCTTCGGTTTTGGGGTGCTCTTTTGGGGCATTTCCTTTCAAATACTTGGGATTGTGGGTTGATCAAGCTTTAAAAAGAAAGTGTGCTTGGGTGGACGTGATTAATAAATGCAAAAAGAAACTGGCAGTGTGGAAGTCTTCGTCTCTCTCGGAAGGAGGCAAATTGGTTCTCGCTAAATCTGTCTTGGGCTCCATTCCCTTGTTCTTCCTATATGTCTACAGAGCCCCTGTTTGTGTGATAAATGATATTGAGAGGTTTCGTTCGTATTTTTCTGGGGAGGGGAGGGGCACCAAAATAAGAAAATTGCTTGGGTCTCATGGCCCGTAATCCAGGCACCTTGCTCTATGGGGGGGCTGGGGGTTGGGTGTCTTTTGTTGCAAAATTAATGTTTACTAGGGAAATGGTGGTGGCGTTTTTTGCAGGAACCGGAGGCTCTTTGGAGGAAGGTTATTACTTCTATATACGGCGAGGAGGGTGCTTGGGATTTTGAGGGACGCAGAGCTAATTGGGGTCGAGTTTGGAAAGATATTACAGGTGCGTGTTTGTCTATTCAGGATTTGGGAGTTACCTTGACCTTGAGGGGTTCGGAAAGGTATGTGGTTGGTAATGGGAGTAGGGTTCACTTTTGGTTGGAAGTTTGGTGTGATGAGGTGCCTTTGAAAAACATTTTTCCTAGGCTTTTTTCTTTGGCAGTAGATAAATCGGCTCTCATTTGTAATTTAGGAGGTTGGAGGGACGGCGTGTGGCATTGTGAGTGGGTGTGGGGTGATCGGCCTTTTCTAAGTGTCCAATATCACCGGCAGTGTACCGGGTCAACTGTAGCCTAGAATTGGTGAGTCAAGGTCGTATCCCACAGGGAATCTGGTCGAGTACCAAAGTCGGTCTCGTCCCTAGTTCAGGTCAACACAAATATTGAACGTGGTGATTTGTCAGATCACCGGTTCTACAAACTAAATATACACAAAACAAAGATTTAAAACTATATAAAAGAGATAGCCGAGCTATGATCCAACCAACTACTCTCTAACCCTAACTCGTAACCGGAAGTGATTTCGATATACTTTAATGTTCTTGGCATTGTTAAAGGATGTCGTCTCCTATTTCCGAAACTAAGCGTCAATTTCAACAACCTAGTTTCCTCTATCGAATTCAACAAATCACGACCGGATTTAAATGACCCGACACGGTCACGCTCTACATGAGGCGCTTCGTTAACAACGATATAAACCTCACACACGAAACCGAATTTGAACAACTCAGTCGGTTTTACACGGTGATCCTAGAACCCCTTTTCCCGTACCCTCTCGCAAAATACATATGTAAAGACGATACGTGTGACACAATTATTGAGCGATCAGTTCAACAAAAGTCATTAAGAATAAGTTCTAGAACAATAACAACACCGAGAATCTAACAATCATAACATCAAAACACTTCAATCAACGAGCTAAGGATTCAATTTCATAGACTATCACATAACTCGACTATCGGGAAATTAGCTATTCATTATACTAAGAACAAGAACAACAAGAAATCAACAAGAAATATAACATAAACAAGATTAAAATCAAGAACAAGAAAGGAAAACGAATTACCAAATATATTATAGGCCGTCAAAAATCGATCCACCGAACGAAAACCCGTCAATAACGCGTCAAGCTATCTTCGAGAATCAACGGATTACAAAAGTCTAAGCCTAATCTAAGCTAATATATCTACAAACTAATCTAAACTAAGGAAAAATCACAGAAAAAGTGCAGAAAACGAGTTGGGGAAGATGATAGATAGATAATAGATCCACAATGGGGGGTTTTTAAAGTGTGTTCTGCAGATCTGGACTGCTAGGCGGGCGCCTGTACTGACAAGCGCCCGCCTGTCAGATTTTTTTCTTCACAAAACGTAACAGCATCTGCCTATGGTGACACACCTTCAGTAAATCAGTCATAACTCTGTGTGTAGACCTTCGAATCGAGTGATTCAAGTTGCGTTGGAAAGCTGATTTAATTGTCTACAACTTTCATGAAGATGTACAGCCCAGAAAATGCCTCTAAAGTGGATCAAAATGCAGATCAATGGAAGGTGTGGTTGTAGTACCAACACGTTTTGATCCGTTTGAACGTTTAAGCTTCGGGCACACGTTCCAATCCTCGTATCTCGCCTTCCGGACATCTCAAACACCTAAGTCATGTACAAAATCACACCAAATACCACACATAATCCCTACAGGACACTAGGGTGACCGAGAGTATAGTAAATTACACCGAAAAAGACCGAGAATCCCGGACTTTACGTCCTAGGTCCCGAAATGATAACCAAGGTGTAAATACATCAAAATACAACTAAATGTCTCAGAAAACATATAAAACGAGGTATAAACGGGGTATAATTACATAGAAAATGATAGCCAATTTGACTCTCATCAACTACCCCCTACTTAGCGTTTGCTCGCCCTCGAGCAAAAATGAGCGATTCAAAAATAAAGAAGGAGTCAACATTGTCATTACACATCTAGTCTTTAGTATTGAAATGATAAAACACAAGTAATTGATGTAAATGCATAAAACTCGAGCTCTACCTTGTATCGAGAAAAGAATATGTGTGTGTGTATATAGCTTCTTTGACATCAATCACCAATGACCAGTTTAGATTATAGACGTGTACATACCAGGATTACACCATAGGCTTATACGACGTAAACATCTCCACTAATCGAGGTCTATCGTCGTCTAGTACGGTCAGGCAGGACTTGCACGGTTATATCGTTTAGGCTTAGGTTAGGGCTACGAAAGGATATTTACGATAAAATAGAAAGTAGAAAGTGCAAGTGAGCTTTACCAAACATCATACACTAAAACCAAAGCTCTTCCCTTCGTAGCACGGAAAATCCAACTCCTCATAAGGAGTCTCGGCGGAATAGTAAAAACCGTCAACCGAGTCTCAACCTATAATTCATCAAACCTTCCACTTCTCCACATCATTCCACAAGCTAGAGACATACGTCACATCCAGGTCTAGTCCGTACCTAAGCTCGTCAACCAGGAACAAACCGCTACAGAACATAACAACATCTCCTTCTCCGTACTAGATTAGAAGAATTCCCAATCACCAACATCACAATAACAAGCAAATCCCAAATATTGACATTTTTTTTTCTTTTTTTCATTTTCTTTTTCATTTACTTATTCATACACAAACATATATGTATCAAAATATCCGAACAAAATCGGAGCCAACACACTGTCACACTCTCATACCGGATAACTCGAATAATACAATGTCACAACATCACTCCCATACCACAACAACTCGCAACATCATATAAATGTGCAGAAATAAAAACTCAATTGCAAGGTAGTCAAGGATATGTAGACCGAAATAAGGCTAGGGACATCGATTATACGGGTTAGTAACAAAATGGTCAGTTCGGGCGGCTGTCTAACCACCCTACTAAGGCTGAGAGGGGTAACTGTGGATTTACATTAAGGATGGCATTTGGCTCTGATCGGGTCAAAAGAAATGCCAAAACCGTCATCCCGTACCTAACAACGAAGACCTTTCTATTTCGCCTCGAAGTTACTAATATAAGTTCTAGGTAACCGGGTCATACGACAACTATAATCGTCCACTAATCATGGTGATAAATGACGTCGAAGCTAACATGATAAAACTATTCGATTCTCAATACAAGATCTCAACTCGAATGAAATGCGTCTATACAATCACTATATGTTTATCAAAACAATACCGAAGGCTCGATGTATCAAAATCAATGTCAAAGCCATCAAAATTCTCAGAATCTGACTTATTTAGACTAAAGGGAAAACAATCACGAAGTATAACTCGTTCAACATGAAAATGAAACATTGAAGCTAAACCAACCACCCCCTACTTTAAAACGAAACACGAAGGATAAGGGTAGAAAAGTTAGCTTACAACCGGAAAATAGTGCGAGTAAAATCACGTGGCATCCGTAGAAAGTCCTCCCAGGGTACCTGTGCTAATATCAACAACAACACCAACTATACGAGACACACAGGTATGGAGATATCAAAAATGAAAAATAGACGGATCACCACGGTTCATCAAAAACCAAAAACACCACACTAACCCCTATAATACACACTACATCGGGTTATATTACAACAAAATTTACCCAAATGCACACTAAAGAAACACAATGACACACTAGGGGAAGAAAAGCGATAAAAATACATTCTGAGTTTATAGTCCTCAGTTAGACTCTCTACCCCGAACTATATCAAGGATAGCTATACCAAAGGAGAGCAAACTGTTGCGTCTCCCTACAAAAATCGTAGGAATTGAGCACCCCTTGAAAATAAAACAATAAAAATATAGGGCTCAATCCCCACCACCACGATTTGTTCGATGAGTCCATTGCACATAACAACGAACTCACTTTCCCTGAACTAAAACATATCCCAACCAATAACGACTCTAGCTCCAAGTAGTAACAAATAGGCTCAACATCAACAACAAACTCAATAGGGTGCACCACCGAAGATATAACAATAGGGCTAAATGAAGACGGAACAGGTGACTCAATAGATACAAGAGTCATACCATCCTCGTAGTGTTCCTCCGGGGTGATACCGCTTCGAGTGAAGATAGCATTGACCGGATTAGCTGGCCTAAGATCCCTTCTGAGACCTAGATCATCATCATTATCACCAACCGTCGACTCCTCAATAGATACTGCATTCACACCTCTCGGATTTCTAACCGTTTTACTTGGCAGGCCACCCGTCGGAGTCGATTTCTGATTCTCGGCCATCTGTCCAACTTGATGTTCCAAGTTCCGTATCGAGGCTTGCATTGAAGTCATTGAATTCTGAATCTCTCTATTATTATCTCTCATCTCCTTAGAATTGTCATAAACCATCCTCGATAATTGATCCAAAGTTGGCGGTTGTTGATTATAGTAACTTAGGGCATTATCCCACGCATTCCCGTATGATGTGGCGTATGGGTTGAACTGATAAAATGGTTGTGTTTGGTAACCTATAGCACCGTAATTGTAATATCCGAATGGATAAGGATAGAATCCGTAATTGTAGTATGGATTCATTATCTGCAAACAGGGAAATAACACGAACACAATCACGGTATCTAGTCACTACCACTACCGAAGTAAATGGTGTGACACTTCAAAAAAAACAAATAAAAAAACAAACTATACAAAAAAAAACAAATATGAAAAACGACATAATCCTAAGAACTTAACTAACTTACAAGATATCAACCCGATTCCCGCAACGGCGCCAGAGAACTTGATCGGCCTTTTCTAAGTGTCCAATCTCACCGGCGATTGTATCGGGTCAATCAGAGCCTAGAATTGGTGAGTCAAGGTCGTATCCCACAGGGGAATGCGTCGAGTACCAAAGTCGGTCTCGCCCCTAGTTCAGAGTCAACACAAATATTGAACGTGGTGATTTGTCAGATCACCGGTTCTACAAACTAAATATACACAAAGCAAAAAACTATATAAAAGAGATAGCCGAGCTATGATCCAACCAACTACTCTCTAACCCTAACTCCTAACCGGAAGTGATTTCGATGTACTTTAATGTTCTTGGCAATGTTAAAGGATGTCGTCTCCTATTTCCGAAACTAAGCGCCAATTTCAACAACCTAGTTTCCTATGTCGATTCAACAGTCCGCTGACCGGATTTAACTGACCCGACACGGTCTACGCTCTATGAGACGCTCGTTAACAACGATATAAACCTCACACACGAAACCGAATCTGAACAACTAAGTCGGTTTTAGACGGTGATCCTAGAACCCCTTCCCTCTCGCAAAATACATATGTAAAGACGATACGTGTGACACAATTATTGAGTGATCAGTTCAACAAAAGTCATTAAGAATAAGTTCTAGAACATTAACAACACCGAGAATCTAACAATCATAACATCAAAACACTTCAATCAACGAGCTAAGGATTCAATTTCATAGACTATCACATAACTCGACTATCGGGAAATTAGCTATTCATTATACTAAGAACAAGAACAACAAGAAATCAACAAGAAATATAACATAAACAAGATTAAAAGCAAGAACAAGAAAGGAAAACGAATTACCAAATATATTATAGGACGTCGAAAATCAATCCACCGAACGAAAACCCGTCAATAACGCGTCAAGCTATCTTCGAGAATCAACGGATTACAAAAGTCTAAGCCTAATCTAAGCTAATATATCTACAAACTAATCTAAACTAAGGAAAAATCGCAGAAAAAGTGCAGAAAACGAGTTGGGGAAGATGATAGATAGATAATAGATCCAAAATGGGGGTTTTTAAAGTGTGTTCTGCAGATCTGGACTGCTAGGCGGGCGCATGTACTGACAGGCGCCCGCCTGTCAGATTTTTTTCTTCACAAAACGTAACAGCATCTGCCTATGGTGACACACCTTCAGTAAATCAGTCATAACTCTGTGGGTAGACCTCGGAATCGAGTGATTCAAGTTGCGTTGGAAAGCTGATTTAATTGCCTACAACTTTCATGAAGATGTCCAGCCCAGAAAATACCTCTAAAGGGGATAAAAATGCAGATCAATGGAAGGTGTGGTTGTAGTACCAACACGTTTTGATCCGTTTGAACGTTTAAGCTTCGGGCACACGTTCCAATCCTCGTATCTCGCCTTCCGGAAATCTCAATCACCTAAGTCCTGTACAAAATCACACCAAATACCACACATAATCCATACAGGACACTAGGGTGACCGAGAGTATAGTAAATTACACCGAAAAAGACCGAGAATCCCGGACTTTACGTCCTAGGTCCCGAAATGATAACCAAGGTGTAAATACATCAAAATACAACCAAATGTCTCAGAAAACATATAAAACGAGGTATAAACGGGGTATAATTACATAGAAAATGATAGCCAATTTGACTCTCATCATGGGGGAGAGATTTTAGGGGGCGGAGGAGGAAGAATTAAGAAATCTTAAATCTTTGTTGGGTTTGGTTTCCTTTGCAGGTACGACAGATAAGCCTTCTTGGAGCTTAAGTGCAGATGGAAAATTCTCTGCTAAGAATCTTCGCAAGTTGCTGGAATTTCACAAATTCATGGACTTCCAGTGTGGATCCCTTTTCAAGTGGTGGAAGTGGTTACCCTCCAAAGTCAACATTTTTGTTTGGAAAGTAAACTTCGGTCGGATCCCAACGAAGCCCAATTTGTTGAGTAGAAGAGTTTCTTTGCAAGATGATTTATGTTGTCTTTGTCATCATTTTCCGGAATCAATCAATCACCTCTTCTTTTCTTGTGACGTTTCTTTCTTTATTTGGAGCATGGTGTATCGTTGGTGTAATTTTCCAGAATTTTCAGCAGTCTCTTTCGTTGACGTGCTTGGATTCTCGCCTTTTCAAAAGTTCATTAGTGTGGCAGGTGCTCTGTGGGAAGCAATTAAAGGGGTAACTATATGGATTGCATGGTTAAATAGAAATAAGGTGATCTTTAAGTCTCAAGTAATTGATCCTTCAATGGTGGTGTACGAAATTCAACAATTATCCTATAGCTGGCTTGCGGGTGTTGATAAGCTTGGTATTGTAAGTTGGGATCGCTGGCGTGCGGATCCTTTCCACTCGGTGTAGAGCATGAGTTATCTTGGTGGGGTCTCAGAGTTTTTTTTTTTCTTTTTCTTCTGGCGATTTCAAATTTCCTTTAACATGAGTTCAAAGTTCGGATGCAGTTGGTCGCTTTGGTGCTTTCCTTGTTGAGCAGGTGGAGCAAGGTTTTATGGCATGTTTGAAGTGTTATACTTTTTGGTTTTCGTATGCTTCTTCTTCATGTAGCTTTAGTTCTACGGTTAGATTACCTACTTTTTTTTCCTGCTGTTTTGTGCTCGGTTTCCCTGTATTTCCCTAGCGTCTTGCTAGAAACACTTTTGATATATATTACTTTATTGCTGTTAAAAAAAATCATTATCAAACTCTAACGGAATAGTTTGATAGTGCTTTGTGATAAGAAAATAAAAGTCCTCATTTGAAATTATTTGAGTTGGGATCTCTTCTATACAGACACCTTACTTTACCAATGTTTTAAAATAAAAAATAAAAAATAAAAAACACATAAATTAATTATAAAGATATTATCTGAGTAACTAAACTCTATTTCCTACTCAGCAAAGGATCTTCACCGAACAAATTGACAACTTTTCCTAAAATAAAACAAGAAATTCCTTTTGTTTTCCTTTATATTTGTACTTTTGTTATTTTTGGCTTTTCCTTTTTTACTTTATTCAAATTCGTAACCCTACTCATTAAGAAGAGATATAATTTGCTCAGAAAATTAGCAAGAATTTTCCAAAAAAGGAAAAGACGATAATTATGCATATTGTTGTTTGTGACACTGAAAGCAAATATAAAAAAGTTTATAGTAATATAAATTTTTTTAGAAGTGACACCACTTAATTTTAGTTGTAATATAACTTTTGGTATTTTTAATTATTAATATGTTGCACTAAAGTAACTAGTTAGGTGATAGAGCAAAAGAGGATTAAGTTATTTGTATGTGTCGAAAAATTCTTCTCATCAAACAGAATACCTCGAATTGCTGGAAGAAAAAATGTGTAACATTCCAGATTGGCAAGATAGTAAATTGGGACTAAATATTTATTTGACCTAATTACATAAACTAATTACTTAACGCATCAACGCAGGAAGCTGCCGGGAAGCAGATGAAAGGAATTTTTAATCGCGCGGCTAATCCGTAAGGATTTTTGGCAGACCGCAGGAGACGAAAATCATCGTCTCATCGAGACGAACGTTTCCTCACCAATCGTATTCAATTCAGTAAATTTTCTTTTTAGCCCAAAATTTTAATTCTTGATCGTTCTTGATAAAAGTCCGAGCTTTATTCAAGTAAAGGGATTGTTTTAATCATACAATGTTGTTTTTGGATCATAGGTTGTCCGTAGAGGTCATGAATCGAAGGATTCACGTTGGTTTGCCTTAATTTCGCTTTGGAGTTGCTTTCAATCGCAATTAAGGTAATTAAGGCGGTGTTCTTTAAAACGGTTTTTTGTGTGTTATTGTGTTGTTTTTCTGATGAAAATGCATGTTATTGTGTTGGAATAAGGTTGGGATCGATTGGATTGAAAACGGGTTGAATCAGAGTTGAAACATGCTATTTTTCGAGTTTCATGATCGTTTTAGCGCGCGCCTAACTGTTTTAGCGCGCGCCAAATCGCACTAGATATTTGGGTATACATGTATTTTGTGAATTAATCAATCACAGCATTATATTAATTAAAGAAAATCTCAATTCCCAAATTAGTGGGGAAGGGGGCGCCACATTCAAAGTGTATATGATACATTTATATTGTGCAATTTAATTAATAAGATTACCATAATATTAATATTAGATATTAATTGATTTTGGAAAAATAGATTTATGGTAATCAGATAAAGATAGTCAATATAAGATATTGACAAATATCTTGGAAATATTTAATATAAGATATTAAATTTAATGAGATAAATCAATCAAAGGGATTTTCCTTATTTATTAGGAAAATGTTTTCTCTCACCTCAATCTACTAGGAAGCTTCTCTCAATCAGATTGGGATCACAATGGGGTGCCTAACACCCTATATAAGAAAGGGTTTGCTAGCTCTTTTGTACATCACAATTCCAAGAGCAATAAGGGAGCTTCTTAGAGAGAGATTATAGAGAGAGAAAAGGTCGACCTAGCAGTCGAGTTTTTCTGATAGCAATCCTTGGCGGGATTCCGGTGAGGTGCTCGTGTGGATTACTGTTAGAGGCCGGACACTTGGACGGCTCGCGCACATCTACTCCTACCGGACGGTCAAAGCGTCGATCTTTTAGATCAACCAAAGTAGTATTACCGTCCCCTCTCTTATATGTTTATTTTTTAAACGAAGACAATCCTGGATCGGGAAATCAAATTTTAAATTCCGATGCGCTACTCGATTGATTTCCTAACAGTGTAGCGCGTGCCATAAGTGCCAGGTCAGGAACAAATTGCATCATACAGGTTTTAGCGCGCGCCATGGAGGTTTAGCACACGCCAAAGCGAAGCAGCGGGTACAGGATGGTTTTAGCGCGCGCCAAATAGGCGGTGCGTGCGCTAAAACAAGAGCAGAGTGGATCAGCAAGTTCTGGAGTGTTAGGAAATCTACGCGGGAACGCAGCGGAATTCAAAATGTTGATTTCCTTTACCCAAGATCGACTTCGTTTAAGCAATAAACAAATAAGCTAAATACGGTGGTTACCTTGCTTGATCTAAAAGATCGACGCTTTGACCGTCTAAGGACAGTAGCGATGCACGAAGCCGCCCAAGCGTTCGGCCTCTACCGCTAGTCCACACGAACAACCAGCCGGAATCCACCATTGGATTGCTACTTGAAAAAACTCGGCTGCTAGACCAACCTTTTCTCTCTCTCAAAACTCTCTCTAAGATGCTCTCTATTTTTCACAAGAATTCTAAACTCTTGGAATTATGATGTACAAAAGAGCTTGACACCCACCTCTTATTTATAGTGGATGGGGCGCCCCTTAGAAGAGTAGAGAGGAAGAAAACATTTTACTAGTAAAATAAGGAAAATATTGATTGATTTATCTCATTAATATTCAATATCTTATATTAAATATTTCCAATATATTGTCAATATCTTATATTGACTATATTTATCTTATAACATAAATCAATTTACACATGTGTGCAAATCTATAGTCATTAATATATAATATTAATAAATGATAATCTTATTAATTAAATTGCACAATCCAAGTGTATCTTAATACACTTAATCCTGTGCCCCATATAGCCTTTTATTGGCTTCCGAAATATTCTTTAATTAATAATATAATACTATGATTAATTAATTTGCAAAATACATGTATATCATATACACACATAAATTCGACATACACATATCTAATATAAGTATATTTAATTAATCAACATAATTATTATCTTGTATTATATTTATTCATATTAAATAAATACCACCATATTAATTTACCACTATAACCTTTATAGTTGTGAGATAAAACTTTCCTTACTTGGTTATCATCTATAACCATATTTTAATCCGGCTAGATGTTCTTATGTGTGTGACCCGATAGGCTTCCGAATATGTTGACCGTAGACACAAAGTACAAATTACGAAAATGCCCTTCATACCTAACAATCACGGGATAGGGTCTAGCAACACACCGTGACCCCCAATCATCGGAAGAGTCAAATGCAATGACTACTACTTTTCATGTGAAACAGTTACCGTGTAACTTACAATCCTATCGCTGTAATAATATCCATACGATCGTATCTCGAGTGTCAATACATTAACGATCGTATATTATAATCTGGATATCAAGCTCTCTTGAAGTAACTCATTTACTCCCACTTTGCAAAGATTCACGAGAGTAAGACATTCCTTATAAGAAGGCCCTTTCGGATATTCACCTTTCTTGATAGGTACGCGCGATTCCGCACGACCAAACATGTATACTCCGCGATGCTTCAAGATCACTACCGCATGATCGCCCCGTGGCTAGGGGAAACCTCAATAGTGTCAAAGCATGACAATCCACACCGTGATGCCATGAAGACTCCGGTCTAAAGGATAATTACACAACTGCCACATAGTGCGACACTTAATATAAGTGGGTCAGTCTAACGTACGCATTCTCTAATACACGTCAACGTACAGTCCAAGTGTCTCTACACTTCGATAGACGAGATCTATCACTGCCCTTAAAGACAGATGACATCTAATACGTGCTAGCTTGTTTATACTATCAATGCCCTGTCTAATAGTACATCAGTCTAGAGACATTTAAGTATCAAACTTATTAAAGTGATTAGAGATCTCATCAACCATAATCGCTTATAATGGTTTCTCTACCACAGTTTAATACTAGGGACGTTATCATATAATAATTCATAATTGGTTCTTTAAAAAGAACATATATATGACAACATAAAAGCCATTTAATATAAGCATAACATAAAGAAATAGTAGAAATGATCCGACCCGATCGGATCCGGTCCAACCCGATTGGGTTTAGGACACTATTCCAACATGGAGTAGGTTTAGCACGCGCCAGAAGTGTGCAGCACGCACCAAACCCACTGTTTACCCTATTTTGAAGCTCTTGATGTGTGCAATGTGTTGGTGATTATTATGAATGCCTTTGAGGGCATTATATGATACTTTACAATGTCTAACTTTTAATTCTGGTAGCATTGGCTCAGCACAACGACTGAGACCCACTGCGGGAAGAATGAGGGAGCACCGGAAGACGTTGTTTAGGCCTTGTGGGACATTGACTTATTAATCTTTGATCCTTTTACAACGTGCTAGGTAGTGTAACTAGATGTCTAGGACTAGAAGTCCTTATGAAGCCTTTTATATGAATGAATCAGGTGGTTAGATCTAAACTCGTAAATACATATGTGTGTGTCTAAAAGCTAAAGCATCGATATCATTACGATATTTTAAAGGTGTAACTTTTAGTAAGAACAAAACGGTAAATATACCAACCTCTATTTATATCCCTTTAATTCCAAAACCCTTTTCACTTCCACCTTTTTGAAATAAACGCAGCTTTCAGAAGAAAAAAAAATGGTTAAACCCTAACCAGAAGGGTCCCCTCACCCCCGATCCCACAAGAGTGCGAGGAGAGGTTAATCAGGGACCTAGCAGCTCGAGGAAGAGGCTTGCTTTAAATATCGCTTACCGAAATGGGCCGGCCCTTTATTGGACTCGAACCCCCACACTCCAGCTTTCGATATGGCAAGGCACAACACCACCTCAACCTCTTACCACTAGGCCATATCCAGGGGATTATACGCAACTTTCAGAGAAAGAGAGGAAAGGAGAAAAAGAGATAATTTCTGCCTTTCCGGGCGATCCGCCCGTTGAAATCACAAGCCAATTACACCAAAATGCTTCCCTTGATGAGAGCTAATTTTGATACAAGTTTCACTCCGATCGGGTAAGAGTTTCACAAACCTATTTTATAGATCTATAAGTGTTCTTTGGTGTTTTCTTAGCCTTTTAATTCTTTGAGTGTTGTAGTAATCGTAGAACTTCATTTTGGTTGTAGATTCGAAGTGGGTTGCTTAAATTCTTGGAGCTTTCTTGTCGATTTAGATCTTCTTGGAGTGTTCTTGAAGATCTCTTGGAGCTTTTTGGTGAAATCATGGGTAAATGGTTGTTCAACCAAATCTAAATGTGTTATTTTGGTGTTTAGATGTAGCTTTTCACTTCAAGCATGTTTTAGAGTAATTTTATATCACTTTGGCTTGAATTTTATGTTATATTGGTGTTTAAATCTGGTATAATGTTACAAACATGTTGTAGAATCATTTCAGTATTATTTTTGTATGGTTTGGAGTAGATTTAGTGTTTAAAATGGTGAAGAAAACATGGAATTCGATCCTTGAGTGCTGGCTGATTCTCTAGGCAAAAATGAAACAAAGAGTTCATGGAATGTTTCTCTTTTCAAGCATGACGTTGTGTAAAGCCTTATGTGGATTGTTGTAAAGTTAAATGTATGTGTTCTAGTTACTTTGGCTCTGCACCGTGTCTCACGGGAGCATTGGAACACTCTGCATTTGGCTTTATATGATGTTGACTTGAGATCTATGTCTTACTTGTAATATGACAAAGTTAGGGGTTCGGTTTCTGGTGTATTCGGCTCAGCACCTGTTCGGTAAAAACTAGTTTTAAATTTATAAACCGAAACACCCCAAGTATAAGTTTCGTAGTAAAGGGTGTTAACGGGTCGTCCTAAGGGAATCGAACGTCTATCGGATTAAGTACAGTTATTGTATCGATTATGTCACAAATTATTATCTAAAAACTAAGGTATATATTAATTATAATCTAGAAACTATGACTAGAAACAAAAATAGCAGAAAATAGAACAAAAACGACACTGGACGGGCGTTCACTGACGTGGACGGGCGTCCGATTACGATCTAAAAACAGAAATATGCAGAAAAACAGCAGGTAACAACTAGGGTTTTTAAAATAACTAAACGTAGCAATCACAATTGATACGAACGAATTTAGTTTATCAAAGATTTAAAATAACGGAAAGGCAACGAGAATCCACCAACCAACCAACCAACCCCAACTAGATTGCGCTCTAAAGATACGATTTTTAGTAATGATCAAATCACGAATTCGATTAAATTTCTTTAATCAATTCCTAGGGTTTCGTTTTCTTTCTCAAGCAAAACTAAACTAACATGCATAACACGATCATGAGGTTGTCTCCAATACTCTACTCAATTAATCATAAACAATCTCTTGAATTACAATTAATTGCATCAATTGAAAAGATCAAAGCTTGAACAATATTCTCATATAATATTCAATCAAAAAGGTAGTTTCATCGATCTCTCAATTCAATAAAACATAAATGATAAATCACAACATTCAATTGATGAAAAACCATAAATTTAACTCACTAAAGATGTAGCTAAAAATCCTCTAGTTGGTGTGGTTGTTGATTGGTTTCCTCCGTGTCCCACCGCGAATTGCTTAGCCAACAATCATATTGGTGATCATGATTGTTGGGATGGAAGAGTTCATCTCTCGTTTTCTCTCTGAAATATGCGGCTGCTGTGTGTATTTTTGAGTGAATGATATGATACGGTGCGATTAGGGTTCAATACACGCTGGTATTTATAAGATTTTGAGGCGGCTAGGGTTAAGTCGGCTATTGGACGCCCGTCCAGAAAGGTAGACGCCCGTTCAAGCTTCACAAAATTCATCGAGTCGGGCCGAGTCTTCTTGGACGTCCGTCCTATACAAAATCAGACGCTCGTTCGCTAAAAATCATCAAACTCGAATCAAAAATCTCCTTCGGGCGCCATCCGAATAAGGACGCCACCCCGATGGGCCATCAAACGTCGTTCAACTTGGTCAAAAGTGATTTTCTCATCTTTATCTTCAACCGACTTCCCTTTATCTCTTTCTTCGTATAAACTCAATCCTTGACACCGCTTAATCCTCTTTTTAGCTCGAAAAATGTATATCTACAAGGGGGTAAAACATGCAAATCTGTAGAAATATATATATATAGATAGAAAATGACTAATAAACCACATAAATAGCTCGAATTTGCATTTTAATCATTTTCATACACAACCCCTCAATATTTCAATTAAACTCCTACGTTTCTATAAAAAGTAATAAAATACGAAGAATATTGTTATGGAATAAAGCGATAAAAACCATAAAATTCACCGTTAACAACTCCCCCACACTTAAACTTTTGTTCGTCCCGAACAAAATAATCAAAACTAGCTCACTTTCATGCAATCCACATAGATCCCTAACTCACGTAACAAAAGATACAACAACTATAGCAAGTGATACAAACATAGAGATAGATTCTGTGTGTGTGTGCCAAGCCCTTTCGAATCTTCACAATCCTCTCAAACAAATATCCTCTCAAATAATTTTAATGACTATCCTAGGTATAGGAAGCAGTCGTTCCACACAAAGTCTTCCCGCGCACTCAGTAGGATAATCCCTACAGCATATCATTCGGTTTATACTGGGTATAAGTTCAACGATAACAAGTCTTTAATTTTTTCACTTCCTTTTTTTTTCTTCTTTGACGCACATCAAAATGAGCTCTTACCCGTCATAGTAGAATAGGATGTTTCGGGATAACACCCTACCTTACTCAAATCATAGGATAGCTTTTCCTGGATCCGCGTGAGCTTTTGGTCATCATAGTGGAATAGGACATTTCGAGATAATGCCCTACCGCACTCCAATCATCGACCACTTTTCGACACACCAATTTATTTATTATTAACTCAACTTTTTCAAAAACATTAGTTACGTTTCACTTATCACATTCAAACCTTCAGATATTCACAGTGCACGTTCTGAACTTAGGTGTTACTTCACTGTTACAATTAAGAACAAATCTTTCTAAGATAAATCACTAAAATAGTGAAATGATGCAGTTCAAAATTTTTGCTTCAATATCAAAGGCTTTCGTGAGTGTGAAATGAATACTATCTCAAATCAGTAAAAGCATGCTATAATTATCTCTCAAAGTCACATAAAATTATTGTCAGGAACTACAACTAGCAAGCCATTTGTTTCAATTACATGCTCAAGATTTACAATTATCCAAGTTTACTTTGAATTTTTTTTTTAAAAATTGTCGAGAAAATCACATTTACTCATTGTCAGAAATATAGCATGATGACATACACAATTTAGACACCCCCCCACACTTAAATCACATTATGTCCTCAGAATGTGCAAATAAAAGAAAAGAATACTTAGCTGGTTTCAAAGTGGTTGTCGGGCTGTAGGTTGACAGTGGTCAGGCCGTAGCATGAATGTACCGCTGCAGCTCGTATCACGAACAGACAACACTAAAAGTGATAACTGGCAAAAACCGCTCAACAGTATCTGCAACACTCGACATAGCATATAATCTCGGGGCACAAGAGGTATATGAGTAAACATGAAGGCACACAGAAATGGGCAAATAAAGCATTCACAAATAGGACAAGGATAACCAACACACAAATCACCACGGTTTTATTCCTACTGCCCTAAAAACTTAACTTAAAAAGTAACTTAAAAGACTAGGCTGCCTCCTAGTAGCGCTTCTTTTATGTCATTAGCTTGACAGAGCAAACCCAGTCAACCTGTATCAGGCCACTTGGGTATGAGGCTAACCACTTCTCTGTCAGAATCAGAATGACTAGGACGGAAATGGTTTTCGCCACAACAACAAGTCAAGTGCGCGAAGATCATGAAATTTTTCTCTCCAGAGACACACCGACTCTTTTCTTCTTGTTCTTGTTTCTCGATCCGGTGAGGTATGCTAACAGCTTAGGAGCATTGACGAGGATCTGCAAGGCTAGGGGTAATAATGTCATCATCAACTCCAAAGAAGTCGGATGGAATCTCTTCACAAATAAACGACTCAACCGTTTCATTTCTCTTTTGAAAGTATAGTACTTCAGGCTTTTCCTTGGGTTGTCCAAAGTACTTCTTAATCCTGTGACCATTGACTTTGAACGGTTGATCGCCGTACCCTTTCAACGTAATGGCTCCACCAGGATGAACATCAAGAATCTCAAATGGGCCAGACCATCCAGATTTAAGCTTACCAGCAAGAAGATGGAGCCTGGTGTTATACAGCAAAGCCATGTCTCCCACTTTGAATTCCTGATCTTTAATCTTAGCATTGTGGAGTGCCTTCGTTCTTTCCTTACTGATTCTCGAATTCTCGTACGCTCTGAGTCTAAATTCGTCGAGCTCATTTAATTGCAATAACCTCTTCTCCCCACAGAGTTGGCTATCGAAATTCAAGAATTTAATAGCCCAGTAAGCTCCGTGCTCAAGCTCGACTGGTAAATGGCAAGCTTTGCCATAAACCATTTGGAAGGGTGACGTACCCATAGGGGTCTTAAACGCAGTGCGATAAGCCCAAAGTGCGTCATCCAACTTCAGACTCCAGTTGGATCTATTGGAATTCACAGTCTTTTCTAGAATCCGTTTAAGGCTCCAGTTGCTTACCTCGACTTGGCCACTAGTTTGGGGGTGGTATGGTGTACCAATTCTATGCTTGACACCATATCTCTCAAGAATTTTATCCAATGGTGCATTACAGAAATGCGAACCTTCATCACTGATAAGGGCTCTAGGACAGCCAAATCTAGTAAAGATATTCTTTTGCAAGAATTTCTTTACAACTTTGTGATCATTGGTTTGGGTGGCTATGGCCTCTACCCACTTGGAAACATAGTCCACACAGACCAGAATATATTTGTTAGAGCATGATGATGGGAACGGTCCCATAAAATCAATGCCCCAGACGTCAAAAACTTCACATTCCAAGATAGGCCTCAAAGGCATCTCCATCCTATTACTGAGTCTCCCTACTCTTTGGCATCTATCACAGCCTTTGCAAAAGGCTTCAAAGATCTTTAAACAAAGTAGGCCAAGAAAACCAAATTGAAGGATTTTTGTGACTGCCTTAGGTGCTCAGTAGTGCCACCAAATGGACCACTATGACATTGCTCCAAGATATCCAATTGTTCATGCTCCGAACGCACCTTCTAAGCAACCCATCCTTGCAGACTTTAAATGTATATGGATCCTCCCATACGAGATACTTTAAGTCATTTGAAAAATTTTTTTTCCTGATACGTCATCTCTTCTAAATGCAGACTTGCTAAATAGTTGACGTAATCAAGATACCACGGCCTCACAGCCTCTAGCTTCATTAATTACTCGGTTGGAAAATCAATGCCTATGTCCTGGAAATTTTGCCACCCTCATTTACTAGGCGAGACAGTGACCAAAATACAATATTTTCACTACCCTTCTTATCTTTGATCTCAAGGTCAAACTCTTAAAAATTAGAATCCATCCGAGTAACCTTGGCTTTGCATCCGCTTTGTCCATAAGGTAGCGTAGAGGTCTGCATGGTCCATCCAAACCACAACTTGAGACCTTAGAAGGTAACTTCTAAACTTGTCGATAGCAAAACGCATACCTAAGAATTTCTTCTCGGTCGTGGTGTAGTTGCATTGAGCCGGGTTCAAGGTGCGGCTCGCATAGTAAATGGGCCTGAACTTTTTATCAATTCTCTGGCCTAAAACTGCACCCACTGCATAGTTAGAGGCATCGCACATTAATTCAAAAGGCTTAGTCCAGTCAGGTGCGATTAAGATAGGGGCACTTATGAGCTTATCCTTTAGGCAATTGAAAGCTTCCTTGCATTTCTCATCAAACAAGAACTCAACATCATCTTTCAAAAGATTAGATAAGGGCTTGGCGATGGTAGAAAAGTCTTGAATGAATCGCCTGTAGAAACCAACATGGCCGAGAAAACCTCGTACCTCCTTCACAGTCTTAGGGTACGACATCTTTTCAATGGCCTCTACTTTAGCCTTATCAACTCGAATACGATCTTGGACACCTTGTGTCCCGAACAATCCTTCATCTACTAGAAAATGGCATTTCTCCCGCTTAAGCACTAAATTCTTTTCAACACAGCGGCGTTGAAGTACCATATCTAGATTTTCCAAGATCTCATCAAAGCTATCGCCATAGATCGAGAAGTCATCCATGAAGACTTCCATACATTTCTCCACAAGTCCATCGAAAATGGCCAACATGCACCGTTGAAATGTTGTTTGGTGCATTGCATAACCCGAAAGGCATTCTCGAAAAGCAAAAGTGCTCGATGGACACGTAAACGTAGTCTTCTCTCCTGGTCATTAGGGTCGATGGCTATCTGGAAGTAACCGAATATCCATCGAGGAAACAATAATACTTATGACCACTCGGTCTTTCAAGAAGTCGGTCAATGAAAGGTAAGGGAAATGGTCTTTGGCGGTGACTTCATTCAATCTGCGATAGTCAATGCAGACTTCAGAGCTACCACCAGGCGTAAAGCTACTTCTTCCCCTTTTCATTCTTTCCACGGTAATACCTCCTTCTTTGGCACAACTTGGGTGGGGCTAACCCACTCACTATCGGCGATTGCATAGATGATTCCCATATCTAACCATTTTATGACTTCTTTCTTGACAACCTCCTGCGTATGCGGATTCAGCCTTCACGAGGTTGTCGACTTTCTTAGCTCCTTCCTCCGCTTCGGATTTTATGCATGCACACATCGGGGCGATTCCTCGGATATCACCCACTTGCCATCCGAACGCGGAGGATGTTCTTTTTCAAGCACTTTTATCGCCAGATGCTTCTTGCTCGGGCTCGAGTTTTGAAGAGATGATCAAGGGTAACTTATCACCATCCTTAAGAAAAATGTACTTAAGGTGTTGCGGAAGCGGTTTAAGCTCCAAGTCGGTAGGTGGTTGCTCAATCACCGGATTTTAAGGGCCATCTTTTTCCTTATGGGCTTGAAGTGGTTGGATCAAGAATACCTCATCTTCCCGAGGTATAACCCCAGAAAAGGTCTTGGATTACATCATCCATAGGATCCTTCACAAGACCCGCTTTCTCCTTCTTATGCTTGATCATCTTTCTCAACTCTTCTTCTTCTAGCTCCTCCGCTAGTCGTTCCCAATCATCTACCTCCCAATGAGTAGTCTCTCTCCGTAAATCCACTTCATCCCAACTACCCATCGTGGCTTCTCTCTTCTGAGGGTTAAAGTCTTCCCGATGCAGCTCTTTGAAATCATCGTTCATCGCTGGGAAATTCCATGTTTCGTGTTCATCGACAGGCTCAGTGTGAGCAAGTTGTGAGGACGACTCGTCAGTAACTACGGCCTGTAATGAAACAGACGATGGTCCACAGTCAGCTTGATCTTTAATGTTTATAGCTTCAAAAACACCTATCTCTCGTTAGCTCTAGCGCTTCTTCGAGTTGGCATCTTCTTCGCCCTCATAAATTGCTTCAACGAACGAGATTTCTTCAAACAAGGTTTCTCGTGACTTTTCCTCGTGTGAAGGTAATGGATGTATCATCAACTCTAAGCGTAATCGACCTTTACAGTAAATCGATGAGGGCGGCAGAGGTGTCCAAAAGGTCCGGCCTAGAATTAGGGGCATCTCTTTGTCGTGGATAGTCTAAGATAACCCGGTCAAGAGGGAAAACCAAATGTTCAACTCGGAGAAGAACATTAGCAACACAACCGGCTCTTTGGCGGCTAGATCGGTCTACCATCCAAAGAGAAATAGGGCGTTCCCGCATTCTTTTATCTAAACCGAGCTTTTTGTAGACGTTCAATGGCATCACATTTATGGAGGCCCCTGAGTCGCATAAGACGTTTTGGAACATGTGGCCTTCAATCTCATAAGAGATTGAAGGTCTCCCGGGGTCACCTCGCTTAGTAGCAACTTTTTGTGAAACCATAGAGCACTCTTCCCTTAAAACTTCTTCTGACATCCCTTGAAGCTTCTTCTTGCTTCCACAAACTTCCTTAAGATACTTAGAGCACTTGGGCATTTCAGTCAATACCTCAGCTAGGGGTATACTCACTTTGGTGTCTCTAAGCATCCTCCTCACATCGTCATATTGTCTGTCATGACTGAGGGTATTCTCTTTCTTCTTCGGTGGATAAGGAAGGGCTTTATCATTGTTCATGGCTTGATTTTTTATGGCTTCGTCTTCCTTATCCTTCCATCTGACAAACTTTTCTTCCTCTTCTTTGTCGTGGGTACAACCACTGACTTTTCCTCATTTCTCTATCGTAATCATTTTCATCACCCGAAGAATCATCATTAAGCTCGTCCTCACCGTTGCTTTCTTGATGATTTAACTTCGATTGCCCTCCCGAACTTATGGCGTCGTGGAGGGGCTACTCGCTTCCGACATCTTTCCGGGTCCCACCTGCTACCACTTCTTAGAGTGACCTCATTCACTCTTCGTTCCCATAATCCCATTGAGGTGTGATGGCGGTGCAAACATTGATATCTCGCTAGATTTCTTTCGGTATAACTTGGAAGTTTACCCTGGGTCTCTGCCGGCTTGTTGGTCCGCCATCCGACCAACTTGTCTCTCTATTGTCTTGACACTAGTAGCCGTGGTCTTCACCATGTCTACTAGCTCATCAAACTTATGTTGAGGGACACCGAGGTGGTTTGGTTGTGATGTTGGTTTTGTTTCCAACCACCTGAGGTCTTTGGGAGTTAGGATTGTGAGATTGATTAACCATCCTGGAGGTGGTCTTTGATAACTTGAGCTGAAAGAAGGTTTGGAATTTGATGGGCGAGTGGTGCATTGGCTTGATTAAGATTGGGACGTTGAAATCCGAATAATTCGATTCGATTGAATTTTCTGAAGGTTTGGTTATGATTCTCCATTAAATTCACTTCCTCAGTCATCTCATTTCCGCCTGCATTCCCAGGTAGTTCACATCTGACGGCTCTTGTTGCTGCTGCATTTGTAAATTGGCTAGTTGATGGCTAATTACTTCTATTTGAGCAACTAACACCTTAGTCTCAGAATTGCTCGCAGCAGATTCCTTCTTATTCCCACTAACATTGGTCTTCTTTGGAGTTGACCACATGTTATTCTTTGCTATAGTTTCACTACCTGTGAGCGAAGATCATCACCTCCCCTAGGAATGATCCATGAGTAGTTGAATCTAGGAAGTCTCTATTTGGTTGAGAGACACCTCAGTAGAATAACTCTAGTAGCTCATGTCTCATCTGATCCATGGTTGGGGCACTTCATCATCAATGAGATTTAGTCTCTCCCATGCTTTCCCCACACTCTCACCATCAAGTTGTTCAAATGTGCCTATCTCCTTTTCATGTCCATGATTGTCCCAGTGAGACAAACTTCAGAGCAAAGGCTCTTTTGACATCATTCCGTGCACGGAGAGAATGATGGGCTAAAGATTTGAACCAACGGTTTGCTTCACCCTTTAGAGCAAACGGGAAGAGTTTTAACTTGACAATCTCGGAATCAACACCAGGATAGTGGCCTGCTTCATAGATTTGAACGAAGGTGGACAAGAAGTCATGAGGAACTTCGTCGGCAGTGCCATGAAAAGAACTATTCGGACCACCCTACCACTCCAATTTTCGGATCAAAGTTCACTTGCCTCATGTCCGGAGGCGAATAGGTCTATGCCCTTCCAGAAGTCTTGGTCAAGATAGGGAGCATAGGGTCTTGATTTAATTGGTTTAGCTGGTTCTCGACGGAACTGCTGAAAATTGATTATCTATCCCACTTTTGATTCTGTTGTTGTTGTATTGCCTGCATCTGTTGAAGGATCAGATTCATTTGGGCTTGAGGATCTGGATTTGGAACTTCGTTAGCCATAATGTCTGGATTAGGGAAGAGCTTTTTCCTGATAATAGATCGCTCAGGTTTGGTATTAAAGGCAAGAGGTCCCTTCTTACTCCTGGTTTGCATAAACCAGAAGAACAGAACAGGGAGAAATCAACCTTAGGGTTGATGAGAACGAATGTAGAGAGGATTAGAGGGTTTATAGGTTTAGAAAGAGAGAAGAGAGAAGAGGATTCTGGAGGTGAACGTTCGTTCAGGTCACTGAACTAGCGTTCAGAAGACAAATTGGGGGGCAGACGGGCGTTCCGTATGAGTGAACGCTCGTTCAGAAAGTTTTTATTTTTATATTATTTTTTTATTTTTTATTTTAGAAAAGATATAGAAACAGAAACAGGAAAAAAACCTACCTACGAAAAACTTAAAAACAGGAAAAACACTAAGACGGTGAAAAAAAACGTGTTGAAATCTTCTAGGGCTTAAATGGAAGGGAAAACAGTGGATTTTGACCTCGAAAACAGTGTTGAACAGCCATAGGCGTTCACCACGTCGTCGGCGTCGGAACGAGCTTTCCGAATTGGGGTCCTGCGTGCCAAACGGACACTCGAGCCGAAAGTTATGGCCAAAACACTCGACATACGAAAAATCGCGCTACTCTGAAGAATCCGACAACCGTTCATCGATTCCCGGCAACGGCGCCAAAAACTTGTTCGGTAAAACTAATTTTAAATTTATAAACCAAAACACCCCAAGTATAAGGTTCGTAGTAAAGGGTGTTAACGGGTCGCCCTAAGGAATCGAACGCTCATCGGATTAAGTGCGCTTATTGTATCGATTATGTCACAAATTATTATCTAAAAACTAAGGTATATATTAATTATAATCTAGAAACTATGACTAGAAACAGAAAATAGCAGAAAATAGAACAAAAACGACACTGGACGGGCGTTCACTGACGTGGACGGGCGTCCGATTACGATCTAAAAACATAAATATGCAGAAAAACAGCAGGTAAAAACTAGGGTTTTTAAAATAACTAAACGTAGCAATCACAATTGATACGAACGAATTTAGTTTATCAAAGATTTAAAATAATGGCAAGGCAACGAGAATCCACCAACCAACCAACCAACCAACCAACCCCAACTAGATTGCGCTCTAAAGATACGATTTTTAGTAATGATCAAATCACGAATTCGATTAAATCTCTTTAATCAATTCCTAGGGTTTCGTTTTCTTTCTCAAGCAAAACTAAACTAACATGCATAACACGATCATGAGGTTGTCTCCAATACTCTACTCAATTAATCATAAACAATCTCTTGAATTACAATTAATTGCATCAATTGAAATGATCAAAGCTTGAACAATATTCTCATATAATATTCAATAAAAAAGGTAGTTTCATCGATCTCTCGATTCAATAAAACATAAACGATAAATCACAACATTCAATTGATGAAAAACCATAAATTTAACTCACTAAAGATGTAGCTAAAAATCCTCTAGTTGGTGTGGTTGTTGATTGGTTTCCTCCGTTGTCCCACCGCGAATTGCTTAGCCAACAATCATATTGGTGATCATGATTGTTGGGATGGAAGAGTTCATCTCTCGTTTCTCTCAAAATATCGCGGCACTGTGTGTATTTTTGAGTGAATGATATGATACGGTGCGATTAGGGTTCAATACACGCTGGTATTTATAAGATTTTGAGGCGGCTAGGGTTAAGTCGGCTATTGGACGCCCGTCCAGAAAGGTAGACGCCCGTTCAAGCTTCACAAAATTCAACGAGTCGGGTCGAGTCATCTTGGACGTCCATCCTATACAAAATCAGACGCTCGTTCGCTAAAAATCATCAAACTCTGAATCAAAAATCTCCTTCTGGACGCCAGTCCGGAATAGTGGACGCCAGTCCAGTGGACGCTACATCAAACGTGCGTTCAACTTGGTCAAAAAGTGATTTTCTCATCTTAATATTCAACCGACTTCCCCTTTATCTCTTTCTTCGTATAAACTCGATCCTTGACACCAGTTAATCCTCTTTTTAGCTCGAAAAATGTATATCTACAAGGGGGTAAAAACATGCAAACTGTAGAAATATATATATAGATAGAAAATGACTAATAAACCACATAAATAGTTCGAATTTGCATTTTAATCCTTTTCATACACAACCCCTCAATATTTCAATTAAACTCCTACTTTTCTATAAAAAGTAATAAAATACGAAGAATATTGTTACGGAATAAAGCGATAAAAACCATAAAATTCACCGTTAACAGCACCTTGTTGAGAACCTCTGCGGGGAGATACTCGGGATCACCGGAAGCCTTATTCCTTAGCCTCATGGGTATCGGATTAGATTCCAATATTTATGTCCAATGTGCTGAGTAGTGTAATGTAGAGTTTGCCTAAGGTCTAGTGCTCCTTATGAAGCCTTTTATTTGTAATGAACTTAAATGGTTATATTAACGCTTAAATACGTACTTGATGAGTCTAAAAGCTAAAACATGTTAGTCATTGGTGAGGCACGTTTATACCACGCTTCACGGTATAATTACACCTCCACACTTTTAGATACTTGTGTCGGACTCGTGTAATGATCCATGAATTGCATCATGAGCAGTCATGTCCTATAGAGGTGTTGAGGATATGTCTCGGTGCATTCTCACCCTGCAAAGTGTTCATGGATTAACGTGTAACAAATGTCTTATTTGGTTGAGTCAACTAGTGAGACTATTAGAGTGCAGTGAGCGAGTGAAACATATGTGTTGTTATGTTTGCTTGACTTGCCCTGTGATATTATTGATAATCCTTATGATATATCATGTGTATATCGGTGATTCTACCCTTTACAAAATACGTTTGTACTTACCCCTTTAGTATGTTGTTCCCCACCCCGAGAAGGTGGTTGTGTTGTAGGTTTAGTTCGAGATCGCTTAAGAGTGATTCCTGAAGTTGCAGCTGTGGAAGTCTATCTTTTTTTATTTCATTTTTTTAATCGTATAGAATCTTCCCTTTTCTTTTGTAATAGTTTGAGATAGTTGTACCTTTGGTTTGTAAAGAAAGGATTGTAATAGTTGAATGGATATTAGATCTTGTGTAATATTTCTTGGTATGTTGTTTAGTTGCAGTCTGTGTTACTTGTCGATCATTGCAATAATCTTTTAAGTTGTCTTGAGTCTATGTTTCTTTTTCCGTTTGTTCTCTGGTGTTGATGATGTCAGGCTTACGTATAATCGATATATTTTAATTATATATGTGCCGGACGTCCTTTTCCGGTTAAGGAATCGGTATTCGGATCAGAGTCGTCACACTACATATTTCCTGTAATCAAAACTAATCAGTTTTTTTTTTTTCTTTGCATATGTAATGTGAATAGACTTCATTGCATTCCCTTGTAATTCAAATTGTTTGCCCAAACTTGTAATCAGAACTGTAAACCTTGTTAAGCTCTGTAATTTATTTAGTTCTATTTATGTTTTGTGATCGCTTGAAACTTAACATACGTATACCTTTCTGCAATATGTTGTGTCTTAAATTTGTATCGCATCTCTACATCTCAATATCCAAGTTAATAGTCTGTCGGTACATCATTATGTAGTGTCACATTTAAGCAATTATTTAAATCAATTGGTGTTTCATAAACTGCAAGTGTTTTTGTCACCTAATATTTTTCTCAACTCATTTTGTGCTCTAATATGCTTGCACATCAAATGTGCCATATCTTCTTAGTGCTATTCTGATCTGTTCTAGTCACTTTAATCACACATATCTTGTATCCAGACCATCTCTAAGTTCCCCTGATACAGACCTTCTCTAAGTTCCCCTGCCAGCAGCACCTTTCTTGTGGTTTTGTCCTTCACAAAACAACCAAAAAAGTAAAATTCAATAGTCACAAGATTGTCAAGGGTCAATTTGGATACACTAAGTAAGTTCTTTGTCATATAACATGCATGAAATATATTTTTAAGTTTAAGCTCAGTGTTAGGACCATAAATTTTTGATTGGCCAGTATGAAGAATTGAAATATGCTCACCATTTTCAAATGTCAGGGTATCTGATCCCTTATAGCATGAGTTGATGTGAAGATTGTTGAGGTCATCTACGATGTGGCTAGTTGCTCCAATATCCATGTACCAGTTAGGGTCATTCAGAGTGTCGGGTGAGGCATTGTAGGCTAACTTTCCTTTGTTTGAGCTTCCACTCCCAGAGTTTTCATGAGATCCACCAAAGCCAGCATTAAATCTATGCAGCATTCAACAGCAACATGTCTAAGTTTATTGCAGACTTGTCAAGTCGGTCTTCCATTTCCTTCTTATGTTCCATTGTTTCTACCTCATCTTCCTCTAAAAGACCTGCCACCTATGTTACCTCTACCTCCACCATAAGAGGGTTCTTTGTTTCCTGTCTGATTTGACCTTATGTTGAAGGGTTTATTTCCTCCTGATCATGGCATAGCTATGTTGGCTGACACAGAACTTGGATCCACGTTGACAAAAGGGTTAAATCAAGCAAGTAGTATATCATAAGTCACTAGTAGTGACTGCACTTCTTGCCATGAGAGAGATCTTATCCTTGAAGTTATGTTGACTATCACTGATTCACACTCTCTGCTCAGTCCTCCTAGAGTGGCAAGTGTTAGTAATATCATCCGCAGCGGAAGCGATTTAAGGATCTAGATCTATAAAATACACGTAATAAAATAACTAGATCTATATCTACAAGGGGGTTGTAGATCATACCTCTTGGATCTCAAAATCCACGTTGAAGAACCGCAATAGGAAGATTGCAAGTAGATGTGAAGAGCACCACGATCTTCCGTACGTGTGATCCAAGCAACTCCCGGTGGAAGGAAATCCTCGTCTCGAATCCTTCCGATATGCTACCCGGAAAAATCTCCAAGATTTTTCCTCAACTACCCTTGGCCGAAATTTCCTTCCTCTCTCTAAGAGATGGAAGTCGGAATTTTATTGTGTGTCTAAGGCTTGGGAGAACTCTCTTTATATAGGAGAGTAAAACTTAGCCTCCAAGGATTTAATAATTAATACAAAATCAATTATAATAATCCCATTAAATAAAAGATAATCCCATAATATTCTAGAACAAATCTAGAATAATATTTATCTTTATTTCTTTCCATAAATATTTATCCAATAAATATTTTATGCACATGTCTTATTAAATCACAAGAAAACAATTTCTTGTTTCCATAAAACATGTCATGGCCGAAATTCCTATTTATTGACCTAGTCAATATTAATTTCGACTATGATACAATTTTGGGCCAAGATTATGAAAAATGTCTTTTCCACATATTTAATTATTTAGCCCAACTAATTTAATAGTCCACTAAACAATTAATTCACATATCGTTTTAATGAAGTCCAACAAGAACTAAATTAATATTATTAGGATTCGACGTCCGAGAATAGCTATGCTATATTAGGAGGCACGTCGGGACCATGGACTAATAATCAGTGGCTCCGATAAATCAAATAAATAATTATCTTACTGAAGAATAATTATATTCGATAAATCAATCACAGAATATGCCACCATAATCCCGTGATCGCACTCCTCCGATTATGAGATTATATTTATCTCCTCACGAGAATAATAATAAGCGTCCATTGATATAATCATTACATATGGATTAATCCTTCATAGATCGCTCATTCTAAATCGGGAAGTTACCGTTAACCCTTTCTAGAACCTCTTATCCTTATTTACCATTAACCCCCTAGTGATCAATTAATTCATACAACTCACTGGTAGCTAATCAGTGTAATATGAACTCCATGGATCGATCAGTTTCTAGGATTAACAAATAAGGGAATCGTCTATCTACTTCCATAAATGGAAGGAATGGATTCCGTATCTGTGATAACACGTACTACTCACTCAAACCAAGATACAATGCCAAGATGGGGTAATTCGGATCACAGACTCGATGTAATCCTTAACCGTCAAGTCAAACTTCATACTGATTCAAGCAGTTGACTGTGATCACCTCAGGATTAAGATATATCCATAAATATGATCATCCATTGATTCGATAAGAATTCTCGATTACGGAATTATATCGTGAACTCTAATCAAATCGGTCCAACCCTATATGATATATCTATCATATATAAATGCCCCACTAGGTTCTCTTAACCGAAAGTCCGGATAAGACAATCACACCTATTGTGTTCAAGCGCATTAATAGCACGTTAAAGGAGAGACCCGATACTCTCGATTAACTTCACTACGGGCTAATTGTATTTTAAGTACATCTTCACTAATTCAATCCTCCCGTGTATATACCATACACTGAGTTAAGTGATTACATAAACGATATACTTTAGGGTTTTCTGTAGTGTAAATACTATTGTCACATCGGTGAATATGAGAATAATAAATATGAATAACAATATCATTTCATTTATTAAATAAAACAATTACAAAATTGTCTTTCGGGCATCACACCTAACAATCTCCGACTTGCACGAAAGCATGTGATTAATTGTTTTAGAGCACACCCTATTATTTAAAATAAAACAAACTACATCTCCCACTTGCTCTAAAGCAATGGAGACACATCCCGTATTCTAGTACCCACTAAGCATATCATAACCATTTCAGATGACAAAGTACACTCCGAGTATGCCGTAGTAGGATAGGTCAGTGACTCGGGGAGCACCTACATCTAAATGTCATGGGTCTTAATGATTAGTCAGGTTGTCGGCTCGAGACGCGATCCGTGAAATCGAAACGTTACGGTCCATCTAATCATGTGGTACTTGAGTAAACACTCGAGCCCGAGATCGACTTAACGATCATCCTCAATCGACTTAAAGTCAAAATCAGTGTATCACACATATCCAAGTTCACACATGAATATGTCCGCATATTGTTCCTCGTTCTCTCAAGATACTAAAGGACATACTAAACTTGCTTTGTTGACCGCCGAATCTAAGATTCGGTCAAAATTGACGTTCAATAACCTGACCATCTCTTACTAGAAAGAGAATCTATCCCATTTCTCTTGATCCAAAGATTTAGAGAGTCATTCTGAGGCATAGGGTAGAACTTCCTCGTTGAATGTTGCATACACGATGCATCATCTTAACCAATAAGATGGATGGGAAACCAAAGGATCGATTCTAATGAATTCGACCGAGTCAAACTCTTGAGAATGTTGTCCAAATCTCTATTGCAGAAATTGTGGCATTGTCGGTCGACTTGAGATAACACACCCATGTTGATTCCAATCGTGCAAAGTTATCCTTCACAAACACTAATATATGTATATATTCACTACTGTACTAAAAATTGATATCCAGTCTACAAAATATTTATCAATATTTTGGTCAAATCCACATATTGTAGAAATATATGACTTCCAATGACCGAGAGGTTTGCTTTTTATCCACAAAGAACATAAGCCTTGACAGTCATCCTGTCATCAGTTTATAAGGCAATACCCCTTTGTTCCGAATGAATCCAGACTCCGTTTGTTTGGCAAGAAAGTCTTAGGGAATCACCCCTATTTTATGCTTTTGAACGAAATCATGCAATACTAAGTGGTAAGAGAGTACAAGGTCCGATTAACTCTCTACTTCTTGTGGAATTACCCTAGACCACTCAAGCTTTGCTCAAAGATAAACTTTCCTATTCATTCTACTCTTTTCCGTGTAGATCCAATTACTCCCACTTGGGCCTGAGAGACGCTCGGTGGTTCTACAAGAGTATAAACAAACTAGAGTACCGAACTCCATTCACGTGGTTATGGCTATTAAACCAACCTCTATTATCGAATCCTATATTGCTCACAAAAAGAGCCATAGGTCATCAATCTATCCTCGGACTACAAAGTCTGCATAGAACCCGTAACGGGTAATGGATAAACCATACTCCCACTACATTACGGGTGGATCGAAATTACGATCTAGTTTAGTAGTATTTAGTGTTATCACCAACAACCGATGTTGGATGTGGTCCGATTTTAATCGCTTAGTAACTACCTTGAGTAAACGTACTTCAAGGTTCAAGGTTTTGTTGTTTATGGACTCTATCGTAAAGGATGCAACAAAGATAATCTGCTCTCTTCCCGATTTCAAGAATCTTATAACAAACCTTTTCTCAATGCTATAAGATATAGAAACGATTGGTCACTGACCGAACGTGTTCGCGAAATTTCCAGACCTACCTTCAAGCACCGTGTGCTAAATTCTTATATTTATGGAAGTGGGGTGAACCGAATTCACACCTTATCCGTAAATTCCAAAGCATATTCTAGGTAGACTTCTCGGTCTTACATTTCAATGTAAACCGTTATTTCGCTTCCAATATCTTTATTGAGTTAAGCAGTGTATTGTAGCACATCTAAAAACTATATAAGGCAATTTAACGGTTTCTCACTTGGTGAGAACATGTCACAATGAGGCAGGCTGAGCATAAGTCCCGAGGACTATGAATGGCCTATTCCGAGTATAGAATACTCTATCTCTGTTGAAAACAGAGAAACCTCAGAATATTTTGGATAAACTTACCGGAGTGTTTGAATAGTTATCAAACAAGAAGTCACTACTCGGAAGCTCCTACTAGCTTGTATCTTTCATCAGACCCTGAAGGTCGTCATGAAGAGGCTATGTTACTTCTTTATAACCATTATCCTTTCCCGATTGAAAGGAAACTTAGTCATTGAACCTTTGAGACAATATAACCAGACTGGGAGAAAAGGAATCACCCTGAGCCAGTCTTCAGGTCTTGTCTTTTAGGGACTATGCAATAACTATGGAATATGAAGAAGCGTTTATCTAAATATAGAAACCAATTGCTTTTAACATTCTTAAGATGTGTTTTATATACATATTTCAAAGAGCTTAAGTGGTTTTGACTTTATCAAACAAAAGTCCGAGTCTTGGATTCGTACTACAAATGGTATATTCACTTTCTATACGACAAACAAATTATCGGATAGAAGGTAAATCCATTCGTTCCAACGAATCTTAAACAGAAAATAGTTTTTCCGCGATATCCAAGGATTGAATCCGAGATTCATTTCCTTATATCACTCCCACTATTATAGCTAAAATTAACTGCCCGTTGTTTACTCCTTTAATCGTTAAATGCACTGCTATCTTGTTCTTCCAAAGAACTTAGCTCGAGAAAATCGCCAAGGATTCATAGGTTGGTGATCCAAAATCACCGCCCTTATCCTATGATTTTCGATTAATTAATTTTCGTTCAACCTTAAAAGTTTTCTCGCTTTAGATGACTAACACTTTCGCATATATCTCCCATTCTTGACTTTCCGTGAATGGAAACAGATTTTGAACTAGCGGTTCGTTTTAGTAGACACTACTCTTGAACCGTGGGATGTCTATTTCGAGAGTATTACTCATCGGGACTTCTCGGATTTTCTAATATACCGTAAAAACAACAAATCATAACATTGAAGCTCCCACTAGTTTATCGGTTCCAAATACCGCCTAACGAGCAATGCTTTATTTTTATGATTTTCCGATTTTTTCGACTAGAAAATCTTTCGTACATAGTTCCAATGTTTTCGAAAAAACAATAAATCATAGAACTCCCACTAGTTCATCGATTCCAAATATCGTCCAACTAGTGACATTCCATGACTTTCCGGTTTTTCAATTAGAACGGTTACGTGTGTAGTCAGTTACACTTTTCTAATGTTCTAGAAAAACAACAAATCATAAAGCTCCCACTAGTTCATCGATTCCAAATATCGTCCAACTAGTAATACTTCATGATTTTCCGATTTTTCAATTAGAAAATTACTTGTGTAATTACTGCACACTCAAAATTCACTAGAAGAATTTCAAAGTCCGAATTTGTCTTTGATCAAACTAAGTTTGTCTTCCGTTTGACACGAATGACACTAGTGACATACATATATGTCACTGGTTTTTAAAAGGTTTAAGAGAAAATATCTCTTTCGAAAATTAATTGCATTATCGATTAACTAGTTCAACGTCCTAGTTACTTTCCACTTTTTAAAGAAGTCAATACTAGTCAATTATAAATTTTTAAGCAATTTAGTAAGGGATAATGCTGTAAATAAAATGACATAAATTAATTCAAGTTTAACACTACTATATTTATTTTAGGAATTGTAAACTAAAATTAAGTCTACTCTACCATTCCAAGGTTTTAACCTCGCATCTCAGTGCCGCCGTAGGGTAGGTCAAAGAGATGACGGTTAAATCGAGACAATCTCATCAATGAATAACTTGTGAGAATCAAACATCCCACGAGAATCGAACATCCCTTTATTCATTGACTACCTTCCTTTTTTAGCCTAGATAGTACCAAAAATATCCTTTATGAGTGTGACCTACTATATCGGATCTCTTAGTACGCCTTGAGTGTGCCGTCGTAGGATAGGTCGGTGACCCGACGAGTACCCGTAAATCCTATCCTTTCGGAGACCAAGCCATGAATGTTGATAGGGGTGAACACCATCCGTAGGGGGACGAAATCAAAGCGCCGCGAGGCGCCACCCTTCTCTCACTTACTTGTATCTATAGTAGAGGCCGTGGGGTTGGTGTCGCCTCCCCGCTCCCACTCAATATTTTGGAAGTGGTGGTGGGTTAACTAACCACGTCTTTTGATGTTAACATAAAAGGACATCAAATCAAGGATTCGAATGGTGTCGGTAACGTAGGCAAGCCCACCCGTCCTATTCGTTGGAACATATGTGACAATCGGACGAAATCGGATCAAGACAAACCCATTGAGATAAGAAGGAATCACCCTCCGCTCTCCAAAGGTAGCTTAGTCTTGCGGACCCCGTGCATACATCACACTAGGAGGGTTAAGTCGGTCGAGCCGAAGCTCGATTGACCACCCAACCTATAAACGAACCGTTTTTATCCAAGATTTATTGTTCTTTTACCATCATTCAATCTCGTAGACACTACGAATCGAAAATGTGATCTCGTTTGGGCTTTAAGGCGGTTCATCGAGAACACACACCGAAAGGCTTAACGATTTCATAACCCGTCCTCGGATCTTTAATTAGTTACTAAATTAATTAATTACCACGTATTAATTAAATTTCAACTAATTACACGAGTTTGTATACATGCCTATTTTAATTACCAAATTAAAATTATACATGTATGCATGGAGTGGATTTATGAAATGATGCATGTCATGGCAATTCCGATTTTATATATATTTTATGATCAGACACATAAAAAATAAATTGCGGAAAATTTTAAACACCGAGATGGATCGTTGGCACCCCCGTATCTAATCTATTAGAAAATAAAAAAACAAAACCCTAATTAGGGTTTACTACTTTCTAACAAAATCTGTAGCTGTTCGAGCTCTTCGACGATCGGCATACCAAAAGGACTCGGATCGGGACGAAACTTTCCAGATATGTTCTTCATTCCTCGGGCTTCAATATGGACGGTTGGATCGGAGTTTTGACTTGTCAATTTTCTCCAGTGAGCCGCTCAACTTGCTGCTGGATCTGACTTTTACAGCAGTGCCTCAAAGACTTCCCGAGGCCGATCGGGAATCGAGATGAATCCCGATCGACCTGAAATTTTTATGCCACGTCAAAAACTCCATATTTATCGATCTGACCAGTTGGATTTGCGTTTCAACGGTCCAAACTCTCCCAGAAAATCGAGAAAGTCACAGGTAGAGTTTCTGTGAATCCTGCGTTTTCTGTTACAGCAGCGTCTTCGCAGCAACGAACGGATATCGAAACGGACACTGATCGACGACAAAATTTGTGGAGTAAATCACCATCTTCTGATCTTGATTCTGACCGGAGGGATCTTCATTTTAACGGCTCGATCAACGGGAAAAACTAAAGTACTAAACAGCTACTAAATAGATCTATTTTCTGGAAATTAAAATTGCAATAAAGATAAATTACATAATTTCCTATACTCATATTAACGAATTTTCATCGTTTATACGGGTTTACAATAGATCTAACGGGTAAACAATGCCAACCCCAATCCATCTCTTCAAACCACACCAATCGCAACAACATAAATATATATAAACATGCATTGGCCAAATTAAAAAAAAATTGGACAATAAAAGCTACATGTTTTCCACTCCTAGATCTAATATTTTATACGTATAAATATAGATCACCTTGGCGACTGATACCACTGTTAGTAATATCATCCGCAGCGGAAGCGATTTAAGGATCTAGATCTATAAAATACACGTAATAAAATAACTAAATCTATATCTACAAGGGGGTTATAGATCATACCTCTTGGATCTCAAAATCCAAGTTGAAGAACCGCAATAGGAAGATTGCAAGTAGATGTGAAGAGCACCACGATCTTCCGTACGTGTGATCCAAGCAACTCCCGGTGGAAGGAAATCCTCGCCTCGAATCCTTTCGATATGCTCCCGAAAAATCTCCAAGATTTTTCCTCAACTACTCTTGGTCGAAATTTCCTTCCTCTCTAAGAGACGGAAGTCGAAATTTTATTGTGTGTCTAAGGCTTGGAAGAACTCTCTTTATATGGAGAAAGTAAACATAAATCCAAGGATTTAATAATTAATACAAAATCAATTATAATAATCCCATTAAATAAAAGATAATCCCATAATATTCTAGAACAAATGTAGAATAATATTTATCTTTATTTCTTTCCATAAATATTTATCGAATAAATATTTTATGCATTAATGCCTTATTAAATCACAAGAAAACAATTTCTTGTTTTCATAAAACATGTCATGGCCGAAATTCTATTTATTGACCTAGTCAATATTAATTTCGACTATGATACACTTTTAGTAGAGATTATGAAAAATGTCTTTTCCACATATTTAATTATTTAAATTTCAACTAATTTAATAATTCACTAAACAATTAATTCACATATCGTTTTAATGAAGTCCAACAAAAACTAAATTAATATTATTAGGATTCGACGTCCGAGAATAGCTATCTTATATTAGGAGCAGCGTCGGGGACCATGGACTAATAATCAATGACTCCGATAAATCAAATAAATAATTATCTTACTGAATGTAATAATTATATTCGATAAATCAATCACATGAATATGCCACCATAATCCCGTGACTGCACTCCTCCGATTATGAGATTATATTTATCTCCTCACGAGAATAATAATAAGCGTCCATTGATATAATCATTATGTTTAGGGTGAATTTATAGTGTTTTTAACGATATATTTTATATCAATTTCCCCTGTATATGTATTATTTTCATAGAAATAGGGCTTTATATTGAAATATTGAGTAAATGATGTTTTTAATAGTTAAATCTCAAAACGTAACGATTTATGTGCGTAATTGATGATTTTATGTTATTTTGGAAATACGTTACGCTTTGGTATGTTTTCCTATTGTTGTAGATACTCATTGATGATGGAAGAGAGGATTTTAGAGAGCCAAATTCGTGATTGGAAAGGATCAATCAAAGTTATGGAAGATTGAAAGATATAAGGAAAGAAATCAATCAAGATGAATGTTGGGAAATCAGGATTCCGGGTAGTCCCGACTTCCGACGCAGTTCTTGATATGATAACAACCGATTTGACTATGGACCTCAAGAGAAGAGTTGTAGGGCTTCAAGAGAGGATTCTACAGGAGTTTGAATCACTCCATTCCGACTTACGAGGCCCGAGATATGAGCGTTACAAGTTTGGATGCTGTTGCTGAAAATAGCGGACGGGCGTCCGGATCTTCAAACGGGCGTCCAAATGTTTTCTTGTGAGCAACCGACCTGAGAATTCTATAAATACAGCAGCGAATTGAACCCTAAACATAACATTATTTTCAGCCGACTTTTGACAGCAAAGGCGGCCACTCTGTGATTTTGAGGCGATCACCCGAGCCTTGTGCTCGGGTGATCGGGGTTAGATTAGGTTTTATTTTTCGTTTTTCATTCCTTTTGTTCGACCATGATGATCTTTTGAAACTTTGAAACATGGAGCAGCCATGGGAGACTGTTTGCAGCAGCTTTTATTTTCTTTCTATGGATGTTTTGTAAGTCTTTTTAATTAAAGTTCGTTTCTTTCCATGCGTTTATTTGTTAATGCAATTCATATCGAAAGATGTTGTTATTGATGTTTACCGTGGACGAAAGTCGGTGTAAACGCGAGATCACCATAGGAAAGAATAGACGTTTGATCTATATCAAACGAAAAGTTGATAGGTTGAATGTCTAGGTTGTTAGATCTAGAAAATCTTGCACCTTGGTTTATTTTATGATGCGTTAATCTCCGTAAATCGAAAGATAGAGATTGATAGGCGAATTCATCTACGAAAGTAGGAATTCATACGTTTGATAGGTGAAACCACAACTTGAATTAAATCACTATAAGATAATCTAGGGAAGAAATTAAGGGTTGCGGGATGGTGGATTATGGTTCGTTCCATGTTTGATCGCTTCAGTCATTATCATGTTCGTTAGATAGATTTATTGTTGTAGTTTAGATTTATTTTATGTTGATCGCAATTATCCTTCCTGGCTTTGGATTAACAATCCTATGTCTAGTTTACTTTTCCGTTTTAGTTTAGGTTTAGGTTAATAAAGAAGAATTAATAAGTTAGATTCGATGACCCAATTCCCGAGGATCGATACCGTGATTTATCCAACTTTACTAGCAACTACCCGGTATTCGGCCGGTTAGGAGGTAGTTTTGCATGATAGTATAGGTTTATAAATTTTCTTTTGTTTTAATGATGCAAAATCTCCCCAACACATTACATATGGATTAATCCTCCATAGACTGTTCATTCTAAATCGGGAAGTTACCGTTAACCCTTTCTAGAACCTCTTATCCTTATTTACCATTAACCCCTAGTGATCAATTAATTCATACAACTCACCGGTAGCTAATCGGTGTAATATGAACTCCATGGATCGATCGGTTTAGGATTAACAAATAAGGAATCGTCTATCTACTTCCATAAATGGAAGGAATGGATTCGTATCTGTGATAACACACGACTACTCACTCAATCCAAAGACAATGCCAAGATGGGGTAATTCGTATCACGACTCGGTGTAATCCTTAACCGTCAAGTCAAACTTCATACCGATTCAAGCGGTTGACTGTGATCACCTCGAGGATTAAGATATATCCATAAATATGATCATCCATTGATTCGATAAGAATTCTCGATTACGGAATTATATCGTGAACTCTAATCAAATCGGTCCAAATTTCATATGATATATCTATCATATATAAATGCCCCACTAGGTTCTCTTAACCGAAAAAGTCCGGATAAGACAATCACACCTATTGTGTTACAGGCGCATTAATAGCACGTTAAGGAGAGACCCGATACTCTCGATTAACTTCACTACGGGCTAATTGTATTTTAAGTACATCTTCACTAACTCAATCCTCCCGTGTATATACCATACACTGAGTTAAGTGATTACATAAACGATATACTTTAGGGTTTTCTGTAGTGTAAATACTATTGTCACATCGGTGAATATGAGAATAATAAATATGATTAATAATATCATTTCATTTATTAAATAAAACAATTACAAAATTGTCTTTCGGGCATCACACCTAACAGCAAGAATCAACTCACATTCGGTGAGCACCCTGCAACATTTAAACCATCAGAATATGACTTTATTAAGGCTGGATAATCCATCATTGACCTAGATCATTTCTCTGTTCTAGTGAGAGCAGTCTTATATTCGAATATCCTTGCTTCAAACTGATTGTTGAGTAAGACTTCCAAGAAAGACCAGATCTAATGAGTTGTTCCACATCCTCTAACCTCCACTAATGCTATTTCTTTCATAGAACTCGTCAGCCATTCAATGAGAAGCTGGTCTTTGTGGTCCATTCTTCATAGGAGGGATTAGGAACAACATAAGGAATAGTTGAGGTGTCTCATGTGGAACATACTCGGTGGTTTGGGTTTTGTCCCAAGAATATGTCCATCTAGCTTGTGTCCTTGGATTATTGGTAAAATTATGGATTTTCATAGCAAATAGTTGGATCTGTCGAGTTTGATAGTGCAGATCTGATTGAGGTTGTTGCTAAAGGGAAGCATCTGTATCTGATTGGGAATTCGGGATCATTTAGCTGGTGGTGCAGTATAGGTGGTGGCCATGAAGGATGGTAATAGTGGAAGCTGAGTACAGAGGAAAGAAGGGATTGTATGTTCAATTGTGATAGTACGTGTGGAAATCAGAATGGTGATCACAGATGTGATGGTGTTTGAAATGTTTGTGGAGACTGAAGTGTTTACCAGAGTTGGAGCTGTGGTGGCCACAGTTGAAGCAGGAATCGGTGGCGGAGGTGGTACTCAAGTGGCGTTAGCCATGGATGCTTTGATACCAACTCAGAGAATTATATTTTCATTGATTCCATATTCATGGATAGATTACACCATACTTAATGTAGCCAATTCAAGGATATGATTGTTGTACCAACGGTACACACCATAACAGAATATAGGATGAGAAATTCTTACCAAAGATTTCATACAGTATCAAGTCATTTGACATGGATGACGCGGCATGCGAGAGACAAATTAGTATTTGTCTTCTTGCGTACGCTGCATACATCCAACAAATGATGTCTGTACAAAGACTTCTGGTGGGCAAGAACTTCCCATATAGGATAAGGTGTGCCACCTCACACACACCCACAAGTACACATACACCCTTAGAGTGATCACAATAGTACTCTCCATTACACTTTCTATTTATCTTATTTTTCGTTTCCAATTTACTTATTCAACACCCTATAAAACAACCAACTCCAATAACGCCCTCATACAATTCCTAAAATTCACTTTTTCAACACCCTATCAATACTTTTGCGTCTGAATAAGTATGACTATTAATCAACAACACTAAAAATAAAAGAGCAATTCTGATGACAACAAGAGCCCTGGTTTCTGGTTTTGTTTACTAAAGACCCCAAAAAAAAAAAAAAAAAAAAAAAAAAAAAAAAAAAAAAAAGAAAAACGAACCGGCCATAAAGAGGAGAAATGTAGTTTTGATTACATTCTTATAAAAAAAAAAAAAAAGACTCGGCAAAATAGAGAACAAAGAGGGAAAAGGTATTGCTTGCCTTCTTGTAATGAATGCTGCAAAGTGAAATTTTGATGATTTGGAAGAGGAGATAAAGTTGCAGGGAGAGAGAAAGTGAATACTGTTCCTCTTGAATGGTTCTTCTAAATTGGGGAGTCCTGTAGTTTTCTATCGGGAAAGGGAGTTGGGTTTGGGTTTCATTGTGGGCTTCGGGAGTTGACCAAGGCTCATTTAGAGGGTGGATAAATGCTTCCATTGTGGGCACTCTTACTCTAACAATTACTAATCTACCATTATCCTCTAAGTACGAGCACGGGGGATCCAGAAAGTTTGTTTAGCGGGGTTCATGATTATTTTTCTAAGTAAATTTATTTTTCACGATGTCAGAAATATTATTCTATAAGTAAAATGTAGAGTTTATTATTTTTACAGGGTCTACGCACTTCAAATAGGAACACTTGTATCCGCCTATGCATACGAGTCTTCATGATTTGCAGAAAAAAAAATTTATAGCACTCATTGGACCATTACCGAACATTTCAAATCTGGATATTATTCGGGTTTTCGAACGGCGCACATCGTTACAAGAAAATCGTGATGATCAAGGAAGGAATCGGGAATTATCACTTTACTTTAAATAGTTTGAAGTATAATTTTTAATACAATATAGTAAACAAAAGAAATTTTGTCCAAACACTTCAGACTTATACATAAATAATTAGACCAACGGACTTTTCGACAAAGTCAACGTAAAAAAATCCCAATTTTCTATATTTTTAGCACTATATATAGTGCATGATCCTTTCGTAACGTATCAGCCATTAATAACATGATAATACATACATCCCACTAATTTTAGGAGTAATGATATGTGCATAACCGCCGTGCATAATGAATGACACGACATTTATTTATAGCATTAAATAAATGTACAGTCTCTAATTGTCCAGTTTTTCAATCTTTACCGTTGAAAAATTATAAATAATTATGTGACGTTGGATCATTCTTTTAATGAATCATACTTAATGCTGATAATAACACACCTAATTAATCATTTAACCTCTTAAACCGGTAAACAATTTAACAAAATAAAAACAAATTAACTCTACGGCAATAATTATTTTCCTTTTAGAAAAAACACCTCTATCCAAGAAAAATAGACACCTTTGTCGAAGACTTCCTGCTCCTGTCAAAAAAAAAAAAAAAAAAAAAAAAGAATTCTTCAAGGTTGCTCAGTGAATTCTCCTCCTCCACTCTGATAAAAAAGCAACTGGGTCGGGTCAGACATTTCTTCCTCGCCCGCTACTCTGCAATTTCAACGAAGGAGAGGAAAAGAAACCAAAAAAAACAAAAAACTTTCACCAATGATATCTTGCACTACGAGGGGTTTGTTTTAAATCACTGCTTGTTGCGTTGGACTCCAAAAATCGAGAACTATTCAATGGAATATATAAAATTCGATTTTGAGCAATTTCCTCTCTGTCGGTTTTTTTTAACAAACCATGGCTCAAATACCAATTCGTTGGCGTAATCACCCGAACGAAAGTAAAGCACATCGAAATGGAAGAACAAAAATTTAGAAGGAAAGGCAAAGGTACTAATCAAAGAGGTTTCTTCATAGCAACTGTCTTAAAAAAACTACTAGTAGATGTTGGAGAAAATGAGGAATTGAATTAAAAGTGAATTAAAAATGATTTTATAATCATTTTATTCAGTGACTTTGTAAGCGTATTTCGGATATATTCTTGTATAGAATATATATAATGTTTTGTTAATTCTGAAAACTACGTGAGTCGTAGATGAATTCAGGATTTGGAATCATTCAATTCGGATAACGAGTGAATGAGAAATTAACGCTTAAAGTCGGGTGGTTGAAAGAGCTTAATGTTGAAATTGGAAGTTGAAAAGTTTCAACTTGTAAACCACATTGGGAGTTGAGAGAAAACAGTTCCTAGTATTTATGTGAGAAGAATGTTGTATGTGGTATAAGCCCACTAGAAGAAGGAGAGATATCGGGTTGGTTTTAGCGCTTAGACTTTCGCTAAAATGGCCACACGCTGCCTGCACGCCACCGCCCCGCCAAGACCGTTGACCTTGGGCTTTGGCATTGGCTTTGGGGAATGGGCACAGGGGCCTGGCCCAGACAATATTAAATTTTTATACAAAGTTTAATTGACCCAATACACATTCGATGGGCTCGATCCGAGTCACTCGATTCGTGCAACATGTGATGGGCTACGAGCTCAGTTCGATTTATACATCATTAAGCATGATGAAGTTGAAACAGCATAGTTCTAGATGCCTCTTCAAGGCAGACTCTTCAATTGCTAATCTGATGAAGATGAAGGAACCTCATCTTCAATTAATGTCATTAATCAGCAATCAATTCAGGCTTGATCAAAGACTTTATATAAACGTCCCTTTTGCAAGAGTGGAAAGAACATCGAATTTCAACACCAAAGAAATAGCATACATATCATACCATTTTTCTACACTTTATTCTCCTGTTTTGCATCATAGTGAAGAGATTAAGTCAATCATCATCAAAGGTTCGCCGTCGTTCGAGTTAGACGTATCTACATTCGAAAGGTATATCTCGAGAATTCTGGAGACAATTGCTACAAAACCGGGTACATACCGGGCAAATTTGTCTTAAGGAAAGAGTGCTTCTCGGCTCAGATTGTGCATATCCTTTTATCTTTTCCATTGTATTTTCTTTCTCTATTTCTTGTTGTATCTCGCTTCACAAAAATTTAATAAAATTGTTGGTTTAATTCATTTGATTATTTTAATTACACATACGTGGTATAACAAAGAGACTCGTCACCGGGGGACATACATAAATGCAATAGTAAAACACCAGGTTGTGTTGCATAGATAAACATCCATCAGACAGAATTAAGTAATCAAAAAACAGAAGAACAGCAGAGCAGGAGAAGTAGAAGCTGCCAAAATGCTTAGAAACCGAGCTCGATGCACGCGCGCCAATGGCGGGCTTGGCGTTATGGCGGATGGTGTTGTGAGTACGCATCCCGATCCAGTAGGGGATTGGCATGTTCTGCCTCTGCTTCTTCGCGAGCTTCTTCTTCATCATGAACGATTTGTGCGACGGCATTTTCGACTCGCAAGTCGAGCCGTTAAGTATTGTCTCCGATTTAGCCGCAAGCTTGTCAACCAAAGGATGGTTTTTTGTTTTATTTTTATTTTAACGGGTGACTGTTTGATAGGTTACGATTTTTTATCGTATACAATAAGCTACAAAGATCGTCAAATTAATCAAACGGTTGCTATTATTTTAATATTGATCTAACGATTAACTAGACCGTCCCAGGTTCTTTTATAATTGACGGATTGTAGTATTTCACGATAATACATAGATCCGACTAATTTTAGGAGTAATGATATGTGCATAACCGCTGTGCATAATGAATGACACGACATTTATTTACAGCATTAATAATGATGAGTTTAAATTAATTTTGATATAAACTCATCATGATCAACTGTTGATAAGAGTCAATTTTGTTATTATTTCTTACATGTTTTTATCCCCATTTATGACTCATTTGATGCATTGTTTCTGTGCTTCTTTTGATTTATGATGCATTTTCACCATTACACTCACTTCAAGGTCAAAGACAAATAAGTCCGGAAATCTCGTCATTTTTTATGAACTATTGTATATTTCATAGCCTATCGTATCTTACGGGAGTTATGCACGATATTGTTGTTGATATTTGCAGTAAACAGATTGATTGTGATCCCGAGATATGAGGCTTTGATGATGGAAAGATGATTTTGAGGGGGTGAAAACATGTGTCCGAAGTTAAAAAGTTGAAACAGATCAAAAATCGTTGATGTTTTCACGATACCTTAAATTCATATGCAATTTTATCCCTGTTAGAAGCATTTTATAGAAAAATCTGTCTTCATAAAAGCTGTAGATAATTGAATTATCTTTCCAACACAACTTGAATCGTTTAAATCGGAGCTCTACACGCAAACATATTGTCGAATTACTGAAGATGTACAGGAGCTGTGAAAAAACAATAACATCGGGTGCACGCCCGAATAGGCGGGGCGCATGCCCAGAGAGGATGAAAATCGAGGATATGGAACAGAAAGATTGGGCGTACGCCCAAAGGGCCGGGCGCATGCCTAGGGTGGCGGAAAAGTGATATTTTGACGATGTAGGTCGGTTTTTGAGCCTATAAAAGACAATGGGTCGAATTTTACATCATAACTTTCATAACAGCTTTTTATTTTCTCAGTTTTTTTTCCCCTAGAAACTTTAGATCAATTTTACTTCTTTCAAGAGCAACTTTCAACACTTTTCTCTTCCGTTCTTCGCGATTGGATCACAAGGATTGACAACTCCTTGTTGCATCGTTCAGATTTTGCAATTGGTAATTTATTTTCTCATTTCATCATGCTATTACTTTATTTTATTTTGTCTCTAGCAATTTCAATTTTATTGTGTATAGCTAATTTAATATAGTCAAATTATGTGAGGGTCTACAAAATCGATGCCTTGGACGATGAATTGAGAATGGGTGTGCTAAAAGTTGAACCTTTCTAATGTTTTGTGTCCCAAAACTTAATCTTAATTCTTGATTTAAATTGATCACTTGATTCATTAATTTACACCCGATTTTTATAAATGTATTTTGCGAGAGTATGGAAAAAGGGGTTTTGGGATCACCATGCACGAACTAGTCGAGTTGTTCCTTGAGTGGGGTTTTCTTGTTAAGCCGTGAATTCGGTGGACACGGAGCATCTCTCAGTTTTTAATCATGTTAGGTTAGTTAAATCTCAAATAGGGGACTGCGGAACCGAACATAAAGGACTTGGGTTATGGTATTAGTGCTTAGGGACCAATACAGGAGATTGCACCCACAAACACGTTTATCAGCATAATTGGTATTGGTTGGTTCGGGGAAGCCTATTCCTAGTGATTCGTTAGAGGTATCGAGAGTAGTTTTGATTGATCATAGTTTGACTATTGCTTTATTATTATTATTATTATTATTTTAATCTTGTTTAATTATTAGTTTATAGAACTCGTTGATCTAAACTAAATACGAAATTTGACTGTGATATTTGATCGATTGCTCGTGGAATACGATATTGTTCGTCGTTGCATAAAGACAACCGACCGGTACACGTTGGTTAAAATTGATTTACTATAATTTGTATTAAGAATCAATCGCTACATTGTTATCTTAAAACCAATGGTGTTAGTAAAGCGCGCAACTTTATTTCTTATACATTTAAGAGTGTGAAACGTCTGTCCCAACATCCCCTCAAGTGTGGGCAATCTCTCCAACAACACTTGCACAAATTTTTTTTTTTAAATAATGTTCCAACCAGGGTTCGATCCCGTGACCTTTGGCCCGATACCATATTAAGAATCAGCGATTACCACAGTCTTAAAACCAATGGTGTTAGTAAAGCAACTTTTATTTCTTATACGTTTAAGAGTGTGAAGCGATCGATCCCAACAATTTGGTCATCAACGATGCAGATTGATAAACGTTGTGTTATTCATGGTGACAACTCTTGCCCGTATATAATTACTTCTGGTTTTATACTATTAAAAGGCTTCAACATGCCTTCAAAACTTCAACATATAATAATATTAGTCATAGGGCTCTGATTATCTTCTGAATCATATAAATACACATGCAGGGCAACAGAGAAATGAGTGAGTGAACTCATATTCATCCTCCAAACTTGAAAAAACATTGCAATTATTGAACATCTTTTTGATATCCATTAATAAACTTTTCTTTGTGTTTTGACATATCAAGATGAAATCTTCACAATTAGTATGTGTGCCGGGCCCGATTATTGTCGGAGCCGGGCCATCCGGGTTGGCGGCGGCGGCTTGTTTAAAAGAAAAAGGTGTCCAAAGTTTAATTCTTGATAGATCAGATTGCATAGCATCTCTTTGGCAACTCAGATCATATGATCGTCTCCGGCTTCATCTTCCCAAGAAATTCTGTGAGCTTCCAATCATGGGGTTCCCTGAAAACTTCCCCACATATCCTTCTAAGAAACAATTCATCGATTACTTGGAAAAATACGCAAGAAGGTTCGACATTAATCCGGTTTTTAACTGCGCAGTGGAGGCGGCTGAGTACGAGGGAGATATTGGAATGTGGAGGGTGAGGAGTAAAGGAAAGATGACGGAATATGTTAGCCGGTGGTTGATAGTGGCCACCGGAGAGAATGCCGAACCGGTGGTCCCACAGATCGAGGGGATGGAAGAGTTTGAAGGTAATATAATGCATACCAGTTGGTACAAAAATGGGGGTTTGTTTAAGGGTAAAAAGGTTTTGGTGATTGGATGTGGAAATTCAGGAATGGAAGTTTGTTCAGATCTTCATGATCATCATGCTCAGCCTACCCTTGTTGTCAGAAACACTGTAAGAACTATATGCCAACTTTGTATTGAAATATTTTGCATGTTAATTTTATAGTTAATTGTTTGTAAGAACTAGTTTGAGTATTTAATTAGGCATTTATGACACACTTAAATCTTAATTGGTTATAATGACATATAACTAGTAATTAGACAAAAATACCCCTAATTAACTACATGCATGCTTACATAGTCATGACGTGTTTGTTTTTTTTTTTTTTTTGAACATATGTTTTTGCTACATTTTTCTAGGGTTCTTTATTCGGACCACACTGATCTTTCTAGTACACTACACTAGATATGTATTACAGTAGAATCGCTTTTGCGAAAGTCGATTTTAAAAACAAAACCAAACTTTTTGTAGATGTATTATGATAATCGACTGGGAAAACCCGTTTTGGCTTCAAAATAAAAAATTGTGGTCTACCGGCAGGAGGGTTGTCCCTCAAATAGAAGTGCCCTTTTTCTAATGAAAGCAATGTCATATCAATGGTCATTGTCTATAACTCATTAATTGATATGAGCTATTTTTTTAGAAAAATATTAGTCATATATAATGATATAAAAATGTGTTATAACGATTTTGTTGTGTCAATAATTATGTCATGACGGATTCATAATTACTGTTATGTCGATCAAAGGTGTAAAAAAACTGTTTTAGAGGTATATTATAACTATTTTTTGCTTAAAATTATATTCTCTGTGATACCATCCTTTCTCTATCAGTTGCAACTTCTTTATTGGTGTTTTTCTTGTCCCACATATAAAAGCTTTTCTCAATGATTACACTGAGTTCGTCACACTCATTGTATGTCGGATTCACAATCCAAAATCAAATCGAAGTGACAGAATGTCTTTAGTTCAAATCTTAATTAAAAGTTCTGTTCACTAACCAAAAGTGTTTAAGAAAGCCCGACAATCATTACTGTGCATCTTATTTTTTTAATTATTATGTATTATTTTAAATAAATGGATAAGAGTGTGAATGATTATTCACTTCTAAATATATATATATATTTTGAATGTATCATCGCCCGGTGTTTAATTGTGACAATGACAAACACATTCATTTAGATTTTCCACCATTTCTTAAACAATCGCTATGGACACAGACCATCATTTGCTTTTCAATTCCTTTTATTTATTTATTGTTTTACTCAGCCCAAACATGTTGACTTTCAACTATGAGCCCATAATTCCTCATGACAAAGAAATTAAACATTTGTATTGTAGCACAACATGGTGTGGCGTTAAATAGCACTTGCATCAGATATTTTTGACACATCATTATTTAACAACTTTTATGAACTTTATTTAACAATTTTAAATGCATATTTTCTTTACTTTATAAATCTTGATTTAAAATTAAATGAATTAGATTCTTCATTTTACAAAATCCAGGTTGAATCGATAGATATATAGAAATTTTTACAAAATCTGTATTTTTATAGTGAAAAATAAAATATCTATTTGAATTGTTTTTTTCCTTCTTACTCTAAAATATAGTTTCTCAAAAAAATCTCTAAAATATAGTTCTCAAAGCATTTACCGTATCTTTTGTTTTACTGAAGCCTGTTATATTAATTTAAAAGTAAGGTTCATACATGCCGTATCTTTGCTCTCTACTTATACCAAAAGACGTTGACGAAAACATGGTCATGCCTCCTTAAAACCTATGGTAGCAAACTCAATTGTGGGAAAATCACTTGTCATAGGAAAGATCTGACCCCATGCTTCCAAAAGTGTTAAACTCCCCCAAAAAGGAAAAATACAAAAGAAAGCATGAAAAAATAATCTATAGCAACAACCTGTGAGTTTATGCAATCGGCATCTTGAAGGTCTTCGCATTCAGTAGCTTGAAAGGCTTCACAGTGAATAGCGTGAGAAATACTAATCCAACGACTTATGCGGCGAAATTTGGAGTTGCATGCCAAGAACTCATCATAGAAGTAATGTGATTGCTCGTAGTAAGACCTTGAGCGAAGAATGTGAGAATCTCTATAGACTAAGAAGTGTGGAGCTAGCGAAGAATCCAACAAAGCAAGTGTGATGACTCGAAATTGCCAAAGTCCCATGCAATAAAGTATAGTAAGCATAACCACCAAGAGTGAACAAGAAAATAGAGGATAAAAGGGCGTAACACCTGTGTTGCACCTTCCATAGTAGTGAAGGGTGCTTCGACTTTTCCACGCCAAGATTTATACCACACTTGAGAAGCAAGAGGTGAATCTGAAACGCCAAGTCCTCGCTTGTAGTTTGATGAAAACGCCTGCAAATAATAGAATCTCGTGACAGTATATGAAATGAATGTGAAGGAGAAAGCGGCAGAAAAATAGAGAGGGTACAACCTGGTTTGCACCCATCAAATAATTGAAGGGTGCGTCCAGTTGATTATGCAATGCTGCGAACTCGTCTAATGAATGGAATAGCCGCTTGATCTCCATGTAAAATGAGGTTAAATTTCGCTGTAAGGGCACCATCGTAGAGTAGAAACCATCGATCCATTTGGAGGAAGCTTGAGTAGCAAGGAAGTCAGCAGCTTTATTTGCTTCACGGTGAATATATCTAATCTACATCGGGTGCTGGAGGAGGAGGCCCTTGATGGATCTAATATCATCGTCAATCTTCCAAAGAGCGTCAAAATTCCCAGAGATTATGTTGTCTAGGGCGAGAGAGTCGGTTTCAATGAGAACATGATGGAGGTGGTGATCCGCACAATAGGTAAGACCAGTGAAAAGGGCTTTCGTTTCCGCAACCATACTAGTACAATTATGGTAAGGTTCACTAACACCATAAACGAGATGACCATGCATATTGCAAATGATAACTCCACCACCGGAGGGACCGGGATTACCTAACCCGTCGGTATTCAGCTTCACAACGTTGGGAGGAGTCTTTTGCCAATTGACCAGAATATGTCGAGCCACATGCCGCGGGGAGAAATTTCTAATGTAGTGGTTATCTACTAGGCGATATCATCATCTGCATCGGCCGAACAAGCCTCACGGTTAAGAATAGCATAATAAAGGTTGTGTTTGATGTTAAAGATGGTAGTCCAATGTTGGGTTGCACTAAGTCGAATAATATCCTGTTTCTGTATTTCCAAATTTTCCAAAGAACCAAGGAGGGGATAAGCTGACAAGCGATTTTAACTGAACCATTACGATCAGGATACCACCAAGCACAAAGATAAGTCTAGAAATCCGCAGCTAGAGGGTGAAACCGAAGTTGGGCCTGAAAGTGCGTCCAAATAGTACGGGGGAAGAGACAAGTGAAGAACGAATGATCTTTGGTATCTTCCTCTGAGCAGAAAGGGCACTTAAAAGGACCATGGTGTCCAAAAAATCTCAACGTGCGAGGGAGAGGGAGCATGTTATTAAGAAATCTCCACATAAAAATTGAAATTTTGACAAATGTTGGGCTTCCAAACCTCCTTTAGCTCACAAATAACATTATTCGGTGGCGAATAAGACCATAGCGAGATCGATAGTGAAGTTACTGTGGAAGTAGGTGACCAGATCTAGTTCCATTTGAAAGTGTGAATAGGCCGCGGTGTAAGTTCACAATGCTCTGCACTTTTTGCATGATTCTCCACGGTCGTAATTTTTTAAGGTTGGGAAAAGAAGAGAAACTCTTACCCCAAATGCCAATACTATTACGAATTTTCCACCAAAGTTTGCAAGCAAAGGTTAATTGAATGTCTTTCACGTTATGCACTCCTAATCCATTTTCCTCTGTTGGCCTACGGACATTCTACCAGGATCTCCAAATCGACGTTTCTCCTTGTCACTATTTCCCATAAAAGCTTCCAAAAATACGATGGAGATGGTTTAGCACCGAACTCGGAACTTGCAGAGCAAATTATGGTATTTATAGGAATGGAGGATAACACATGTTTGATAAGAATCAAACGACCTCCCATAGTGAGTAATTTAGCCTGCCAGCCTTCAAGTCTTTTTTGGATTTTATCAATTAGGTAATCAAAATAAGCTCTTTTGAACGACCAACATAAATGGGGCACGCATTTACCGTATCTATTATACATGCTCTATATACATTTGTAGGGCATAATAGATAATTAAATGACCCAACCAAAATACTTTATTCAAGATCCACCTTCTTAAAAATCATTTCATTATAAAACCTTTTAAAAAGATGAATCACTTGAACCCTATTGTAATGCAACTTCTTGAGCACTAAAGAACCATTTTTCGTTTTTTTTTTTTTTTTTCAAAAAAGAAATGGTACCGTCGTAACAAAATTATCAGAACGTATTTTTACATTTGTGGTCATTGTGAAACTCCTATCAATGAGTATGTCATATGATATAACAATAGTATAAAAATAATGTTTTGTTATTCGTTGTATCATTGCTGTTCTGATAGTAATATTTTCATTTCCCCATAGAGTTAATTATAATGATGATGTCTTTAATTAGGTCCACATCTTACCAAGAGAAATGCTAGGAAGATCAACTTTTGGGGTGTCCATGTGGTTACTCAACTGGCTTCCCATTCACCTTGTGGATGGATTATTGTTGATTATATCAAAGATTATGTTAGGTGACACTTCTAAATATGGTTTAAATAGACCTCTTAAAGGACCTCTTGAGGTAAAGATGTTGTCTGGAAAAACACCAGTTTTGGATGATGGGACTCTAGCCATGATCAAAAGAGGATACATCAAGGTACTAAAAGTCACAAAGTTCAATTTATATTTGCAATGTTTAGAATATCCCATCATTTTTTTCCTTTTTTCCTACTTAATTTGCTTAATTAATGCAACCTTTGTTTTTGCACTATCCATATTGATCTTTCCACAGCTTATCTATCTTTTTCAGACAAATTTCCCATTTGAGCCCAAACATGAATAAGGGTTTTTTCTTGTGTGGGATATTCTTGATTTAGGGTAGCTTTTAAATTCAACACGTAAAACACGTGGTGACACTACATTAATTCCACAAAGAGATCGACACAACACTTGAACAATATAAATTGGAAGATGATCTTAATTAGCAAAGAAGTTTGAACTCAAGAACTCATGCGTGATGATACCATGTTGAATTATCATTTCTCTCTGAAGCCTAAAATTCGAGTTCATATACGGTATACAGATTCGGCTTTTAAAACATAAAAAATGTGCACATGTAAAACCATTCATTATTAAATTTTAAGCTCTACATGTGCCTTTGGATTTTAACATATATGGCTTCCTTTAAATTTCTTGATCAGGTAAGTCCAGGGATTCAAAGACTAGCAAAAAACACAGTGGAGTTTGTGAATGGGAAAACAGAAGAATTTGATGCAATCATCTTAGCAACCGGCTACAAAAGCAATGTGCCCTCTTGGCTAAAGGTAGGTAGCCACTTTCATTTTTCATACTTTATTTCCACTTTAAACTTATAACTTAACTTTCATATTAGTTGATATAAATCCTTCACCCAAATCAATATAACATTTATTGCAATTTTTTTAGGGGGAGTGGCTTAAAAGGACAAATTAGAGGGAAAAAAATAGGAATTAGGACAGTGGAAATACAAATTTGGTGATAAGGATAATTCCTCTATTAGTTACTCCAAATTCATTGTTCAATACAGTGGAATTGACTTCAAATCCACTATTCCACTGTTTCATTGTTTTTGATAAAAATGGCCTCGAAATGACATCGAAAAAATATCAAATTGGATGTATAAATAAAGAGAACGAAAAAAAGTAAAATATATTCATTTTTGTAATTAAATAGGAGGGAATTAAACATTAAACATCTTATGTTTTAACCTTAAAATAAGGTCACTCTGAGCTAGTTGTGGGATCATTTGTAGATATGGAGGATCAAAGGTTTGTTTGAGTCTAACTTTTCTTAAGTCTTAAGGATTGATGTGATAATAATATTCTTAAAAGTACTTCAAAAAAAAAAAAAAAAAACTAATTCTAAAAGCTAAAAAAAAGAAAGTGGGGTTTAATATTTAATCTTTTCTCTCCATGACAGGAAAAGGTAATGTTCTCAGAGAAAGATGGGATGCCTAAAAGGCCATTTCCAAATGGCTGGAAAGGTGAATGTGGGCTATATGCTGTGGGGTTCACCAAACGTGGCTTGCTTGGTGCATCCATTGATGCCAAAAGAATAGCAGATGACATTGAAAATACTTGGAAAAAAAATGAAAGAGGAGGTTCGGAAATAGTTTTCAACCGGTTTTAGATGCATGCTCGGTTAAAACCTCACTACATAACTTCGCAGATCGCGTTCGTGAAGATCATCGGTTGATCTTATACAATTTTGGATGATCATGCATGTGATATAGGACATATTGATCATGTAACGCTAGCTTCAAAACTTGGGTACAATTAATGGCGGGACATATCCATCGGTCCGTTCTGATAAAAGGGTTGGTGGTTTCTAGGACGAATAGTAGTTAATTACAGTTTGATTAACGGTTATAGATGATGAGTGTTGCCGTTATGTGACATAATTAGTGTGTATGAAGCAGACACATCAAAGACTTGACGTTATTTGAAGTCATTGATTATAGCGATACACGTCGATTGATGTATGTATCGTGGTTTATCGATGATTCGAGATAAGATTATGTCTTTGGTATATCAAAAAATATGTGGCTATGTGTATCATTTAGATACAAGATTGATCATACCTTGTAGCAATGCTAGTTCATATAGAGGTTTGTTAGTAGTGAGTGCTTGGAGGTGCCTGTGTGTGATGTATACTAATAGTTTTGGAAGTGTTTATCATACCCAAAAGAAGCCCAATTTTATCAGGAGAGAAAGAAAGATAATGGAATGTATTATACACTAATAGTTTTGGAAGTGTTTATCATATTCATATGAAAGAAACAATTATTGCTATTAGTTTTTTTTTAGCATAAGTAAAACATAAAAATAGATTTAAAATAGAATATAAAACGATGCCCATAAATAATGGATTTTGAGGCCTAGGTTGTGGCCTTGTTGGCCTCCTTTATGAACTGTAGTGCTGATGGTCAGGGCCGGTCCTCATGTGAGGCCGGAGAGACGCCTGTCTTAAGACCAACGGTGCCGGGAGGGCCCAACGATACATGTTTCGTTAAAAGAAAAATAAATTCCGTGTAGATTCAATCCAATCCAACATGATATAATATGTTAAATTTTTTTTTTTTTTTTTTTTATGAAGGCCCAAATTTTTTTTACTCCAATTGATAAAGGTCCCAATAAAAAAATTTACTTGGCCAAAAACAAAAAAAAAAAAAAAAAAGACATACAAACAAGTTTTATTAATTTTTTGTTTGGAAAACTATAGAAATTGACAATTCTACTTCGATTAGTGTTTCGCCTCTAAATGTTTTGCAAGAGCGATATTGAAATAGTAATATGTAAGTATGTTTTTGTTGGAAAATTTTGATGAATAAGAATTTGACAGAAATTGTAGAAGACTCCAAGGGACACAAAAGCGTTATCTTTTAAGAGATGTTTCGTCCCTCTCGAATGTCACTTAGGGATCAAACGAAATTCTGACTCAGGATACAATGGAGGTGTTTGATTCAAAAAGTAACTTGTTTGAATCAAACCCGAGGACACTCAAGTTTTTGGTCTGGTGATGCTTTCAAACTGGTGTAAAATTCATATGCATACTATGCCTTTTTATAGGCTGAAGGAAGCCCAATTCGAACTGAAGTGTTCCTATACGAAAAGGTAATGGTTATCACAATTCGCATTTAGAGGTGCATCAGTTCGAAATTCAGAATCTGAAAAGGAGCATGGATTCGAAAATGCATATCCCTTCCTGAACTGATGCCCTGTCGAACGCTGTTTCGTTGCGATAACATTAATTCATACGGCAACTCGTATGCAAACGATAATCAAAACATTTATTTGAAGAAATATCTAGTTTTGTGTACACGTATGATTTTGGTTTTTGTTTCTAAATATGCTAGAAAAGACTTCTTTGTAGACATGTTTTGAGGCTATCAATAGATTGAATTTTGTATTTACGGATGTTAAAAACGCTATAAGTATGTTTTTATAAAAAAAAACAACTTCAACTAAAAGGCCTAATTCGGGGACTTGGCCTTAAGCCCAAAAAACGCCGGGGCCGGCCCTGCTGATGGCGTTCCTAAGCACCCTCGTGACATTATCTAATGTGTTTTCTACATCATTCACAGCATTTTTTAATTAAAGAGAAACAATTTACCAAAAGACCTATCTATCAAGTTAATTGACTAGCCGAAAGAAAATGAGTTAAACCAAGTAGATTGGCTCAAGTGGTAAGTGACTTGATAATGTCTAGGGAGGTCATCGGTTCGATTCTCCTCTGAGGCACCATTTGAAAGAACTCTTAGCTGGGTCTTACCACCGAGTAAGAGTCGGACTTTGCAGGCACGATCCGGGCCGAACTCCGAATTATTCGGACCATTGGGTTCCGGATACCGGGGCGTTAAAGGAAAGAAAAAGAACCAAGTAAGTAGAGTAGTATGAAAATGAAGCAAAACAACCAGAAAATGACTGGCACTCGAAATTGTCCTATCTAAAGGACAATCTTTCCAATTGTTTCAATCCAAAGTAAGCTTATCACATCTAAGATAAAGCGAGGAGAAGTTGAGAGTTTGAATTTCCTCAAACCTATTAAAAAATATTATTTATGCGCTTCCAATCGCTTGAACATGTTATTTTTCTTGTAGGATCCAAACCCTTGGAGGGCTTTTTTTTTCTTTCACACACAAAGGGGTGTATTGGCAAAAAAGATTGCCAATCCATATATGCACTATATTAGTGTAGTGTCCTAAACTCAATTGGATTAGACTGGATTCGACCGGGTTGGATCGTTATTACTGTGCTAGTATGTTTGTACATAAAATACATGGCATGCATATAGTGTTTTTATATATTTGTTTATTCGATGAAAAAAATTAATATTGTATATAATTTTTAGAATTTAATCGTGATAGAAAAATCATGATGTTGATTGTGATTGATGAAATCACGATTCATAGTAAATAGTTCAATTCTTATCTTTGAAAATAGTGATAGGTGTGTCGACGCTTAGACTTGTACGTGGACGTGTATTGTTGAATACGTACGTTAGATGACTCACTTACTATTTAAGTGTCACATGTCTATGGCGGTTGTGTAATAATCTTTGGACCAGGTTCATTATAATATCGTGGTGTGAATTGTCACGTTTTGACACTATTAAGGTTTTCCCTCGACAAGGCGATCATGCGGTAGTGATTTGATGTTATACCCTGAGTTTGATTTTGCTAATACGTCACATACGGGTCCAATGACATGTGGTTATACATCATATATCATAAAGAATAAAGGATAATGTATAATTTTGGTTTTATTACGTATGAAATACATCAAGTAGGACCTGGAATAAAGAGAGCCACCGTCTTAACGGCTTGGTACTGTCTAGACGGCACCTCTGAGTCAAAGTGCAGAGCCTTTTCATTTCCAACAACTCCAGAGTTATGATGGCTCATTGATAGTGCCTTTTGGCCTTCTAGTTCAATGGAACAGCAGCTGCAATAGTGGATTCCCAAGTTTTTGAAGCCTACATAAGCCTAAATTTCATACCATGTTTCCTACCTTTCTTTCAAAAGTATAAGGAACCTTTTCAGCATTTCTGACTCTTCTCTGCCTTAGTTTGCAAACCTTCAAGAAATGTAAGCTTTGGTGTAGTTTTCTTAAAGTTCTAGCTTGCATTTCTTACATGTTTAAGTAAGGATTTTCATGCTAGTAAGTTGGTTTATGTTGAATCTATATTAGGGGAGAGGAGTACTTTCGCGTAGAACAATATAGTTTGAATGATCTTTCCCCTACCTATCAAGTTTAGGACTTGTGCATCAACAAATTTTTAGCATTTTATATGCAATTATGAGCTTTGCTGATTTCCTATGCTAAGTGCTTATGTTTCTACATTCTAACCTTTTATATATTAAGTGTGTGCCTTAGATAAGCATGTTATATGATAAGAAGCCTGTCTTTGAACAAATCTGTTTTTTTGCCACCATCTCAGTGGTAGGCGAATGTACCGGCTAGATGGAAGCCTTCTTTCTGAAATACAAATCTGCAGTAGGTTTTTTATATTCTAGAACTGAAATAATCTGTAAATGTTTATGTATGAATAATATGTGCAAGATTCTAGTTATATTGGCAATTGAAATCATGTTTTAGGTTTTGAAATGAAAGATGATTCATTTTCATGTCTTGGTTGGTAATTTAAAAGGAATTCAAATATGTTATGTGTTACAGATATCATGACTGTAGGACTTTATGTGTTTATGAACAAGGTATTTGTTTAATTACATGAAAATCAATGGATCTTTGGTACTTGTTATAGTAAAGATAAGTCAAACTTGTAATGGCTAATATGATAATTAATGGTAGTAAGCATGTTCTAAAGTTGTCATGTTATATGATTATGTTGTCATATACTTGCTATGTGATATTGAAAACACGTTTTAGGATTATATGGTAATTTGATGTTCATGGTTTATGAGTACCAAGCATGTAATGTAAAGAAATTTATGACATATCATGAAAAGGTAATGAAAAGAAAAGATGTTAAAAAACATAAAAGAGATGCTTTAAGCAGACATTCTTGGTCAAGTACTTTGCTATCAAAAAAGACAATAAATTCTCGAGGGTCCTTGGCACCAGTCCCCGTTCATGGGCAAGAATAGTGAGCATATGCCGAATCGTAATAGTGGCCAATTTCTGGTTTGTTAAATTCTAGTAGGCTCTCCATGTTGGGCTCTACTAGAAATGGCGTGGCACTCGTGAACATAAGTAATCGGCAGGCTCTTCATGTTAGGCTCTACTAAATATGCTATGGTCATAAGAACCTATACAGCAGGATCTTCATGTTGGATGAAGCGTGTGTGTTATAAGTAGTGGTAATTTGATGAAGCATGTTTATATTTTCTCTTATATATGTGGTTAACTAGTTCAATGTTGGTGTATTTATGCATTCAATGGAACTTTGTTCTGATCCCAGTAACAGCTATGAGTTCTCTTTGATGTAATGTTTCCCTACTGAGCTTTATAGCTCACTCCTTATTTTAAATCTTAGTACACGGCCAGCACACCACTGAGATGGTCTGAGCAGATTCGTAAAAGAGTCTATGTAGCTTTTAATCCGACGTTCCTTCTAGTATCCTTGCTCAAGTCCTAGGAAGAGATATTCATGCCAACCCCTTAAGTGTTGTGCCACCACGTCCGAAGGTATCAGTGGACTACTCATTGTATCAAGGCATCCACACATATTATGTGACGTTCTATGATTAGAGGGTAGTGTTAGTGACATGTAATGACGGGCCGGTTAATGTTGTTGATTTTTAGTTTTTTTGTTTACGTCCTTTAAGTTAAGTTTGGGTATGAGGGTCCTAAAAGACACAATATGAAAGATGCAGGACATTAAGTTAAGTTTGGGCAAAAATGACTATAATAAAAGATTTTTGTTAAAAAGGACATTCACTAGTGAAAGTGAATTTGAAAGTGAATTACGTTGATTTTCAGCACAAAACCAACGTAATTCACTTTCAAATTCACTATCATTTTAACTTTCACTAGTGAAATATCCTTTTTGACAAAAAATCTTTTCTTGCAGTCCTAAAATCCTGACATCTTTGACGATTAACTATTAAGTTTAAGTATGTTGAACTATTATAAATAATGATGGAATGTTGAGTTGTTTGATGACTTTTAAATGAAATGAAGTATTATGTGTTATGAATGGTGTGTTTAGAAAGCCGAGCTTGTCGTTTTAGCTTCCACACAATCATCGTAGCACGAGGTTTAAATATTATGATATCTCGGGACATGGCCGAGGGGCCAATCCAGAATTGCTCGGGTTTCGGGTTGGGTCGTTACATTATATGTGATACTAAAGCATGTGTAGCAATTATGTCATTTCATCCAGAATTCATATTTTCTAATGGTAGTAATGAATATCCAAATGGACCTTCTTATAAGGAATGTTTTATTTCCAAAAGTCTTTGCAAAGCGGAAAGTGTTTCTTCGATGTTATAATATTTAGATTATAAAATACAGTTGTTGATAGCTTGACTTTAAGTGACGATTGTATGAATATTGTGTTAACACATGGATTCTAGTTACAAGGTAACCGTTTCACAAGAAATGTTGTTGTCAGTAGCATATGACTCTTCTGAATAATTTGGGGTCGTGTTACATTGCTAGATATTAATCATGATCGTTAAATATAAAATGTTGTTTTTTTAAATATATTTCATGTTTACGGCCAACATATTCAAAAGCCTATCGGGTCAAACACAAATGAAAGACCTCCTAGAATTGAATTGTGATTATGCATAGTCAAATAAGGATTAATTGTTATGCTTCCTACAATGTGTCGTAGTGGAAGTAATGTTCACGTTATTATTTATTGTGATTATTTAACTAATTATCGTAATCCTTATTTTACTAGAAAAAGATTTTCTTATTTCTCACCCTCAGTCAAGAAGCAAAAATCTCACATCGGTTGGGAGAAAAAGATAAGGCGCCACTTCTCCATATAAAAGGGAAGAGGCGACAAGCTCTTCATCATACCAATTCATTAGAATGAAGAGATATCTAAATAAATAGAGCTAAGAGAACTCTAATTAATTAAAATAAAGTATTTCTTAGATAGAGAGTTTGGAAAGAAGATAATATGACCTAGCAGTCAAACTTTTTGGGTAGCAGTTCTACGAGAATTCTTGTGGTCTGTCGTTATATTCTTATGACGTACTTCCAAATGATCAAACCAATGGTAATGTATTAACATGCAAACATGGATCATTGATGAGACCATGGTCCTTGCACAAGCAATGAATCCACTACTATATCAACATATTGCTACATGGAAGAACCACATAAGGTTCAGTGACGAACCTCCAAGATTCACGCATTGCTTCCATTGCGCCACTAAAGATGTGCGCATTGTGTTTAAGCCCAGTTGTTGAATCTATAGTGATTTCTTTTTTAGAACATTTCCAGCTCACTATCTCACTAATCAAAATGATCATAAACCCAGACTTCTGATGAAAACCAAATCAGAAGCTGATGGTCTTTTACAAGCTTTTTGCAATTCCGTTCAAACTCAGTTTGACAGATGTATTAAAACCATTAGATCTGATCATGGTGGTGAATTTCATATGTTGTCATTTTATACAAAGAAAGGTATTGTACACCAGAGATCTTGTGTTAGGACTCCAAAACAAAATGGATTAACTGAAAGAAAACACCAACACATATTAAATATAGCTAGGGCTTTGAGTTTTCAATCAAATATACCATTGGACTACTTGGGTTATTATGTAACTCATGCTGTCTATCTAATCAATCTAATTCCTACTCCCTTTCTTGATCATAAAACTCCACATTCCTTACTGTTTGGCACTGATCCTACTTATGACACACTAAAAGTTTTTGGTTGCCTTTGTTTTGTTTCCACACATGCACAAGGAAGGAGTAAATTTGATGAAAAAATCACAAAATGTGTCTTTTTGGGATTTGAACCTCATAATAAGGGTTATAGAGTCCTGTATATTCAAACCAGATCTATATCTGTATCCAGAAATGTGGTGTTTCATAAACATATTTTTCCTGTCTGTGATAATCCTCCACCATGGTCAACTGAGAATCCTTGCCGGCACCAATTCTAGATGATAATGTGGTGCCTAATCCTATTTCCACTGAATCCTTAGATAGTACTATTGTGCCAGATCTTCAATCTGCATAATTACATGTCTTTAATAATTCTGATCAGGTTTCTAGGAGACATGCTAGACAAAGACATTTGCCATCTTATTTGAGTGATTATGTATGTCCACTTAACAAAAACATGGAGAAGTGGAACCTAATACCCATACACAAGCAGCCATAGATCCAAAATGGCAAGATGCCATGAACTTAGAGTTGGAAGCTTTAAACAAGACAAACACTTGGACATTGGTTGATCTACCTAAAGATGTAAAACCTATAGGATGCAAGTGGGTATATATGATCAAAAGAAAGTCTAATGGATCAATAGAGAGGTATAAAGCAAGGTTGGTAGCAAAATGCTTCACACAGACAGAATGAATAGATTTTCTAGAAACTTTTTCACTTGTTGCTAAACAAACAACTATTAAGTTGTTTATGGCACTAGCAGCTCAACAAGGATGGAATTTACATCAACTGGATGTGAATAATGCCTTTTTGTATAGAGACCTAGATGAGGATGTATACATGAAGGCTCCACCTGGTTTACAAACAAATGGAAAAGTCTGCAAGTTGAACCGATCACTGTATGGTCTCAGATGGGCTAGCAGGCAATGGAATGCCAAGTTGACACAGAAATTACTGGATAATGGATACAAACAGTCCCCAAATGATCATAGCTTGTTCACAAAAGGTTCTGGTGCACACTTTATGGCCTTACTAGTGTATGTAGATGATATAGTTGTAGGCAGTCTTGATATGTCTTCCATACAGTCACTCAAAGATTAAGGACCTAGGAGAACTAAGATACTTCCTTTGTTTTGAAGTTGTAAGATCCAAAGCTGGGATCATAATCAATCAAAGAAAATACTGTCTAGACCTTCTACAAGAATTTGGATTCACAAATTGCAAACCAATACTAACTCAAATGGATACATCACAAAATCTTACTGAAGTTGAAGCACCATTGTTATAGTCTAACACTTATTACAAAAGTCTTGTAGGGAAGCTACTCTATTTAAAGAACACTAAACCAGATATAGCCTTCCATGTACAACAGTTGAGCCAATTTCTTGACAAACCAAATAAAGCTCATCTAAAAAATGCACACATGCTTCTAAGATTTCTTAAATCAGCACCAGGCAAAGGACTCTTCTTTCCTAGTAATGGTCAACTAAAATTAACAACTTTCAGTGACTCTGATTGGGCAAGATGCAAGAAAACAAGAAGATCTTTCACTGGCTTCCTATTTTCCTTGGTAATGCACTGATTTCATGGAAATCCAAGAAACAACCTACTGTTTCAAGGAGTTCTAGTGAGGCAGAATACAGGGCAATGGCTATGACATCATGTGACATACAGTGGATCCTCTATTTACTTGAAGATTTCTAGATTAATCACACAGAGATTGTTCATTTGTACTGTGATAGCCAGAGTGCATTAGATATTGTGGAAAACCCTATTTTCATGACAGAACAAAACACATTGAAATAGATTGTCACTTTGTGAGAGAAAAATATCTAACCAAATTACTCAAACCATTACCAATCCAGACACAAAATCAGCCTGCTGACATTTTAACCAAAACCTTAGACAATGTCACTTTTCAAAGATTAGTACAACCCTATCCTCTAAAAGATCTATATGCACCTACAACAGTTGAAGATACCTCAAGATAGAAGGTGTTTTGCAAGATTTACTTGGTTCTTACATTACACCAAGTCAAACTTGATGGGGGTGTTTGAGCACATCAAGATAGAAGGTGTTTTTGCCTTAAGGATATTTCGTCGAACACATAGCAGCACCTATAGTTAGAGTTTGTTAGTGGAAGTTGCAACTAATTAATCTATAAATACAGTGAATTAAAGTTGTAAACACAAGTTAGTAGAGTTCAATTCAATGTATGTAAAGTTCAATTGATTTCCGAGTTTTCTTGCTTCTTTTCTCATTCAAATTTCTGCAAGTATCTTATTCTTTTTCATTAGTATTTCGTTTCCATGGTAATATTCGTGTTTCTCAGTTCGTTTTTCAACATGGTAGTAGAGCGAATATAGTTTCCGCTGTCATTTCATTCTCGTTCTTGTTCATAATTCTACAGAATTAGTAGTTTCTTGAAGTCTGTAATGGCTGCTACAAATTCAGGAAATAATCTTGATAATCCTAGTCTGATGTTGGTTCAACCTTTATTGAGAGGTGTGGACAATTATAATCACTGGAAACGTTCCATGACAAAAATGTTGTCATCTCGTGGCAGGCTTTCGTTTGTAGATGGTACTTCCACAATACCTGATGTTACAGATGCAGGTTATTGATGACGGTCAAATTATACCCGTAAATGTCATCAACATTATCCTTAAATCGAGATTAATAATGTATATTTCATATTAAATCACATGTTTATATTTATTATTTAATGTTAAGTGATTATTAATATGATATTTGGTATTTAGCCGTTTTCATTATTAAAAGCCGATTTATTGTGCGATAAATGCTGATTTTGTAGATCACGACAAATCGAGAGGATAAATGCCATTCAATCAATGGATCTCAAGATAATAAGGAAGAAAATCGGAGCATTAATCAAGAGATAAATTAGAGAAATCGATCAACACGCAAGCGTGGAGTGGGGAACAAGATAGACGAGAAAACGATTAACGTGTGCAAATGTTAGGTTCGGTCGACCGAGCCTATAGCTTCGATCGACCGAGTGTCGCCTCTCGGTTGACCGAGTGTCGGCTTTCAGGCGATTTCCGGCTTATATCGTGCTTATCTTCTAGAACCACCCTAAGTCGGCAAAAACCTCTATATAAGCAAGCAAATACGAAATTGTAAAGAGACACCTTGAATACCTTAGAATATCATTTAATAAAATCACTCTATTCATAGCTTTGATACAATGTAGAATAATTTGAAGGTTTCGAGTTTAAGGGCTGCAAATTATGTAAGCCGTTATTTTACGCTTCTTTTCTTTTAAGTAATTAATCCCTCCCAATTATGCTTTATTGTTTGAGTTAGTTAATTCATAGCTAGATGATGTAGACCTAGGCTATGACGTTAGGGATGTGGCGACACCTTGTCTATGAGGATCCCATAACCTACGTCATAAACTTAGTTTCTATCCATGAATCTGCATTGTTTAATTAATGTGTATCTAAGTTAGTTTATATGAATGCTTGACGAATTCTTTGCTTTAATCCGTTGTGTATGATGAAACGCCGAGAGATACGTTCAGGGATGTAATCTGGGGCGAAATTGATTCGGGTGACCGAATGAGTTCACTCGGTCGACCGAGCCCACCTATTCGGTCGATCGAGCCTGTTTTCATCCGTTAAATAGCCACGTCTTTATGGTTAGGTTAACTTAATAGAATTTATTATCTCAAAGGTATGGCTACGGCCACGCCGCTCGTCGCTTTTTCATTAGCGTATTATTAGGAAATACCAATATAAGACGCCTAGTTAGGCTCACGAAACGATCTTTCGGGACTTTCAAAGAAGATCTAGATTAGTTTTGTATTAGGGAATTGTCGACACCTAGTCATACGTAAATCGTAGATTAACAAGAGACTTACCAAGTAATTGTTAATAGGGCGAGGCTTGAGCGATCGTTTAGGAAATACGCCTAACCATAGGAATGTTGCCTGCGAGGTGTACGGTTAATATCGGCATCCTTAGAATAATGAGCGTGTGAGTTATATGAGATGGAAACCCAAAGGTGAAGTCACGTAACAATACCACAAAGGTGATCTAGTAATCTAACCGGTGCTAAGTCAAGTTAAAGAGGATGACTCCCGTAGCCAATCTAAGATAGATACAAACGGATTGTCGCTTAATAAGTTCGATTTATTATATAAATTATCTAGGTCCAAACGATAAAGACTATAATTGGGGAGGTTAATTACGTTGTGTCGAGTCGTGTCTTTACTTTTCTTGTCTTATGTTGGTCGTGAGCGCCTCTATGTCCTTGACATGTTTAATTAATTGTTTGTATATGAGATGATCCACAATTGGTTCCTGTGGGATCGACCTTGATTCACTATAGCTATACTACGATGGGCCTAGTCCTCTTGCTAGTATTGGTTTATGGTGGTCAAGTATATTATAACCTGATTGACCCGATCAAGTTTTTGGCGCCGTTGCCGGGAACCAACGGTCAATTTTATATATAAATAATTTTTATTCATGTCGAGTTTTACTGCTTTAGAGTCTGCTTTTTACGTTTTGAGTCCTCCGTTGTTCTGCTCGCATCACGAAAATTCCAACTTTAAAATAAAAATAAAAAAATAAAAAATAAAAATAAAAAAATTTATTCGGTCGACCGAGAGACCTCATTCGGTCGACCGAGCACTTATAATATTTTTGTTTTGTCCTATTCTGTTTACACGGTTTCTGATTTGTGTTTTTCGAGTCTGGAATTTCGCGTGTCTGTTTATCCCCGTATGTTTAATCTGTAGGTCTGATAGCAGCATGGGAAACCATGTTAAAATCAGTCTACGGTCTATTTGTTTTGTTTTTCTTCTGTTTGCAGAAACCAGGGAAGCAATAATCTGAGTCAGTAATTTTTCGCGGGCGCTGAGAAAATAACCCAGCAAACATGTGGAGCTACGAATCTAAGATGGGAAAAGCGATGGAAGCAATACCTTTAAAGCACCAAGATGGCTCTGAAAAAATTTTAAAGGCTTAAATTCTTCGTGGTACAATGTTGAAGGCAAGGTACTACCCTTTTTTTTGCTTATGTTTTATTACCTTTTGGTTTTTTGAGCATAAGTTAGCCTATACATGAATCTTAGTAAGAATCTTCGCCCGGAGTTGGTTTGTAAGAATAATTTTATTAGTGTGGAAGGTTCTGCCCCCAAATCTATCTCATCTAGAGGGTGTAGTGAAACATGCATGAGTTGAAGGAAGCGAAGAATAAAGAGTTCCTCGTAGTTACATTAAAATCTCATGGTCCTATGCATGAAATTGCTTCTACTGGCCATGGGAGCAACAAATTGTGTAGTTTAAGCATTCACAATCTAAAGAAGACGTTGAGTTTTGAAAGAACGCAATCTTCGGCTTTCGTTGATGTTTATGGTGATGGCTTCTCGGTGAACCCACCTTAAACAAAAACGAGATTACGCTTTGGGTGACAATTTAGAAATCGAAGAATCTTTGTACATAGGTTCGGAAATGGTTTAACCATGGCTAGGCGAGTTCAAACGAGCTTCGGCTCAATCAACTCCCCTCCACGTGTGATGTACGTTACAGCAGTTCGACAAGACTTAGCATAGCCGATAAGCCTTCGGGCTAAACGGGGTTTATCTTGACGGATTGGCCTGAACTGTCACATATGTTCCAACGAATAAGACGGCATAGGCTTGCCTACATAACCGACCTTATTCGGAGTACTTTGATTCATTGTTTCTTATTGTCAAGGCCAAAACCGTAATTTTAACCGAGTTTCTTAGCATTCACTAATTCCTAAAACGAGATCCGAGGTAAGAGCTTTGGATAAATGGTATGGATAAATGTCGTTTCCTTGGTCTCACAACCAAGGGAAGGTATTAATCCGCAAAAGCGACAAGCCACCTCTAATAGTGCTCAGAGGGTCAAAGTCTGGCGATCCAAGAATGATAAGCGACAAGGATACTTTTTGGAAAGTCGAGTGAGGACTTAAAACTCGAACTCCTTCTTTAAAACCCTTAGGATTTCTTTTTTAGGATTTTAGGTTTTTCTTTCTTTGAGTCCAATAAGAGTAACGTGAAATATGTTGAGTTTTTTTATTTTGCCGTGTTCCGATGGCCATTGGGCTAAGGATGTGCAAAACTTTTTACTCAATATAGGCCACGTGAAATAGAGTTCCGTAGGAGAGTCAAGAAATTGCTAAAGAAAAGGAAATTTAGCAATCCACCTTAAGATGGAAGCATTAAGAGAGTTTGAGAATTATCGAAAATGTAACAGAGAATGATTGGTGCGAACAAGAACAATTTTGGTCAACTTCCAACATCTTTTAGAATGGTGATCCAAGTGAAAATTCAAAGTAGTGCGCAATTCATTCTCGCAACCACCCTTATCCTTTCATTTATACCTTTTCACCCTTCAACCTTTTCGATTCTCTTACCAATCACCTTTGACAATTCACATTTCTAACCATTCTTTCATCGCTTCTCCTTCTTTCCATCCGTTTCACTCTCCCACCCAATCCCATTCCTTTAAACAATTCTCAATCCCAAAAACACAATTTCTTTCCCACCCTTTATCTTTTCTTCCCTTCCTTATGTGTATCTTTTTCTAAACCCATCATACTCTCAACCTCCATTTTGTTTACACAATACCTATGTGTTATGGAATTTGAAATATTGCTAAGCTTTAATGATTATCTTTTATCATTTTGATTTTCATGATCCTAGTTGGGGTAAGTGTAGCTCGACCTAGCTAGATTTTAAAGGTTTTTGTTCGATCAAAGTACAACTTATCTTTCTACCGGAAGTTTTAAATTTCACATTTTTTCCGTCTATTCCGGCATTTCTAGATGATAAGTTTTGTTCGAACTATCACACCGATCCGACCACTGTTGATGACGGTTATGACTTTTACGTGATACATTGGGTTATTAGTAATTTCGAGGAGTAGCTACATCTCCTAAGTTGTTGATATCCAATGCAAGCGAGAAGTTTCTGCGCTAAGTATTTGATTTTATCTTTAGCCAATAGGTCGCATTCAATCTGCTATACCTTACCAAGTTTCTCTTTCTGGATTGAATACCTTTTCGATCGAGTCACCCTCGTGTTTTCCCACGTCGGGTAATGCTTTTGATCTTTGTCTTCTCACCCGCTTTTAAGAATATTAGGCGGTGGAGGTTGTAGATAAAGACTACCATCTTTAGTTGCTTGTTTATTTTTCTTTCTATTTAGTATTTTTCTTGTCTTTGGTTGTATAAAATAAAGTGGCTTAAATTGTTTTTCGGTATTCATACCTAATTACTGCCACATTATTCTATAACTTCCATAGACATGGTGTTATTAACGGTTTCGTGGAGTTTGTCTGCTTATACAGGTTTTCACTTGCTTCTCCACAATGTGCTGAAATTTACTCCGATCTTTTTCCTTTACTTGAGAGCCTTTTCCAGAGCTAAGTCTTTTTCTTAACTTCTCATTTATTTTTGTCATTGAGGACAATGCCATGTTTAAGTGGGGGGTAGGAGACTTAGCCATGTTATGTTATAATGGAAAATTGAATGAAACGGCACATGATTGAAAAAATTGAATAAATACCATATTAGGTATCTCGTACCCTTAGAATTGTGAGTTCCTAGCTAAGAATTGATAGGAAAGGAACCAAGTTTCATGAGTACGTGATCATATTATACTTATGTTAAGTAAATTTAAGGATATTCATGCCCGTTTTTGCGAGTAGTTATTTATTATTCAATTACTCAACATGTGAATCGAGTATACCGCGCAAATCATAATAACTAAAGAAATTATGTGTACATTGCATAGATAATTGGTTATGTAGACTTAGTGTCGATACTTATTGACTGATGTATTCTTATCTTCTTGCCAACAAAAGCGGAGTAATAAGCTTGAGACGTACCTGTGTTTTAGCAAAATGTTAGACACTGGGCTTGTAGTAACATTACCAAAGTAGCCCCGCGCTTGTGGTAATATTCGATGCTATACATGATCTAAGATAGGGGGATACTCTAAAAAGTTTTCTTCCTTGAGATTGATAGTATTTGAAAAATATGAAGATATGAAAAAATATTCAACTCTTTAAGAGGCTTTGAGTAGTACTCGGTCTCCAAGTCCAAAAACCCTATAGATACGCTCTTGCTTATTGCTCTAGTGCTTCAAAAATTTAAAGGCTTGAGAAGTATGAATGCTGAGGTTGGTAGGTTGAGATTACGAAGTTGGCATAAACTCTAATCTTACCACGAATATATAAAACTAAATGCACATGCACACATCACTTCGATTCATAGTCAGTAGTGAATAATGGATATCTTATGAGCATGACTAGTATGAGTTGACTTGAGTTTCTTGTGTAAGTATGATTTGACCATAGAAAATGTCGTCTTGGGGAATGACTTATTGATGCTTTGTTCGGGACGATCAAAGTCTAAGTGGGGGGTAGTTGATGACGGTCAAATTATACCCGTAAATGTCATCAACATTATCCTTAAATCGAGATTAATAATGTATATTTCATATTAAATCACATGTTTATATTTATTATTTAATGTTAAGTGATTATTAATATGATATTTGGTATTTAGCCGTTTTCATTATTAAAAGCCGATTTATTGTGCGATAAATGCTGATTTTGTAGATCACGACAAATCGAGAGGATAAATGCCATTCAATCAATGGATCTCAAGATAATAAGGAAGAAAATCGGAGCATTAATCAAGAGATAAATTAAAGAAATCAGATCAACACGCAAGCGTGGAGTGGGAACAAGATAGACGAGAAAAGCGATTAACGTGTGCAAATGTTAGGTTCGGTCGACCGAGCCTATAGCTTCGATCGACCGAAAGTGTCGCCTCTCCGTTGACCGAGTGTCAGCTTCGGGGCGGTTTCCGGCTTATATCGTGCTTATCTTCTAGAACCACCCTAAGTCGGCAAAAACCTCTATATAAGCAAGCAGCTACGAAATTGTAAAGAGACACCTTGAGTACCTTAGAATATCATTTAATAAAATCACTCTATTCATAGCTTTGATACAATGTAGAATAATTTGAAGGTTTCCAGAGTTTAAGGGCTGCAAATTATGTAAGCCGTTATTTTCTGCTTCTTTTCTTTTAAGTAATTAATCCCTCCCAATTATGCTTTATTGTTTGAGTTAGTTAATTCATAGCTAGATGATGTAGATCTAGGCTATGACGTTAGGGATGTGGCGACACCTTGTCTATGAGGATCCCATAACCTACGTCATAAACTTAGTTTCTATCCATGAATCTGCATTGTTTAATTAATGTGTATCTAAGTTAGTTTATATGAATGCTTGACGAATTACTGTTTAATCCGTTGTGTATGATGAAACGCTGAGAGATACGTTCAGGGATGTAATCTGGGGACGAAATTGATTCGGGTGACCGAATGAGTTCACTCGGTCGACCGAGCCCACCTATTCGGTCGACCGAGCCCTGTTTTCATCCGTTAAATAGCCACGTCTTTATGGTTAGGTTAACTTAATAGAATTTATTATCTCAGTAGGTATGGCTACGGCTACACGTCGCTCGTCGCTTTTTCATTAGCGTATTATTAGGAAATACCAATATAAGACGCCTAGTTAGGCTCACGAACGATCTTTCGGGACTTTCAAAGAAGATCTAGATTAGTTTTGTATTAGGGAATTGTCGACACACCTAGTCATACGTAAATCGTAGATTAACAAGAGACTTACCAAGTAATTGTTAATGGGGCGAGGGCTTGAGCGATCGTTTAGGAAATGCGCCTAACCATAGGAATGTTGCCTAAGCGAGGTGTATGGTTAATATCGGCATCCTTAGAATAATGAGCGTGTGAGTTATATGAGATGGAAACCCAAAAAGTGAAGTCACGTAACAATACCACAGTGATCTAGTAATCTAACCGGTGCTAAGTCAAGTTAAAGAGGATGACTCCTGTAGCCAATCTAAGATAGATACAAACGGATTGACAGTTAATAAGTTCAGTTTATTATATAAATTATCTAGGTCCAAACGATAAAGACTATAATTGGGGAGGTTAATTACGTTGTGTCGAGTCGTGTCTTTACTTTTCTTGTCTTATGTTGGTCGTAGACCGCCTCTATGTCCTTGACATGTTTAATTAATTGTTTGTATATGAGATGATCCACAATTGGTTCCCTGTGGGATCGACCTTGATTCACTATAGCTATACTACGATGTGCCTAGTCCTCTTGCTAGTATTGGTTTATGGTGGTCAAGTATATTATAACCTGATTGACCCCGATCAAGTTTTTGGCGCCGTTGCCGGGGAACCAACGGTCAATTTTATATATAAATAATTTTTATTCATGTCGAGTTTTCTGTTTTAGAGTCTGTTTTTACGTTTTGAGTCCCTCTGGTTGTCTGCTCTGTCTGAAAATTCCAGCTTAAAATAAAAAATAAAAATTAAAAATAAAAAAAAAATTAAAAAAAAAAAAAAATTTTATTCGGTCGACCGAGAGACCTCATTCGGTCGACCGAGCACTTATAATATTTTTGTTTTGTCCTATTCTGTTTACACGGTTTCTGATTTGTGTTTTTCGAGTCTGGAATTTCGCGTGTCTGTTTATCCCCGTATGTTTAATCCGTAGGTCTGATAGCAGCATGGGAAACCATGTTAAAATCAGTCTACGGTCTATTTGTTTTGTTTTTCTTCTGTTTGCAGAAACCAGGGAAGCAATAATCTGAGTCAGTAATTTTTCGCGGGCGCTGAGAAAATAACCCAGCAAACATGTGGAGCTACGAATCTAAGATGGGAAAAGCGATGGAAGCAATACCTTTAAAGCACCAAGATGGCTCCGAAAAAATTTTAAAGGCTTAAATTCTTCGTGGTACAATGTTGAAGGCAAGGTACTACCCTTTTTTTGCTTATGTTTTATTACCTTTTGGTTTTTTGAGCATAAGTTAGCCTATACATGAATCTTAGTAAGAATCTTAGCCCGGAGTTGGTTTGTAAGAATAATTTTATTAGTGTGGAAGGTTCTGCCCCCAAATCTATCTCATCTAGAGGGTGTAGGGAAACATGCAGTAGTTGAAGGAAGCAGTGAATAAAGAGTTCCTCGTAGTTCTGTTAAAATCTCATGGTCCTATGCATGAAATTGCTTCTACTGGCCATGGGAGCAACAAATTGTGTAGTTTAAGCATTCACAATCTAAAGAAGACGTTGAGTTTTGAAAGAACGCAATCTTCGGCTTTCGTTGATGTTTATGGTGATGGCTTCTCGGTGAACCCACCTTAAACAAAAACGAGATTACGCTTTGGGTGACAATTTAGAAATCGAAGAATCTTTGTACATAGGTTCGAAATGGTTTAACCATGGTCAAGCGAGTTCAAACGAGCTTCGCTCAATCAACTCCCTCCACGTGTGATGTACGTTATGCTAGCTTCGACAAGACTTAGCATAGCCGATAAGCCTTCGGGCTAAACGGGTTTATCTTGACGGATTGGCCTGAACTGTCACATATGTTCCAACGAATAAGACGGCATAGGCTTGCCTACATAACCGACCTTATTCGGAGTACTTTGATTCATTGTTTCTTATTGTCAAGGCCAAAACCGTAATTTTAACCGAGTTTCTTAGCATTCACTAATTCCTAAAACGAGAGCCGAGGTAAGAGCTTTGGATAAATGGTATGGATAAATGTCGTTTCCTTGGTCTCACAACCAAGGGAAGGTATTAATCCGCAAAAGCGACAAGCCACCTCTAATAGTGCTCGGAGGTCAAAGTCCAAGCGATCCAAGAATGATAACGACACAAGGATACTTTTGGAAAGTCGAGTGAGGACTTAAAACTCAGAACTCCTTCTTTAAAACCCTTAGGATTTCTTTTTAGGATTTTAGGTTTTTCTTTCTTTGAGTCCAATAAGAGTAACGTGAAATATGTTGAGTTTTTTTATTTTGCCGTGTTCCGATGGCCATTGGGCTAAGGATGTGCAAAACTTTTTTACTCAATATAGGCCACGTGAAATAGAGTTCCGTAGGAGAGTCAAGAAATTGCTAAAGAAAAGGAAATTTAGCAATCCACCTTAAGATGGAAGCATTAAGAGAGTTTGAGAATTACTGAAAATGTAACAGAGAATGATTGGTGCGAACAAGAACAATTTTGGTCAACTTCCAACATCTTTTAGAATGGTGATCCAAGTGAAAATTCAAAGTAGTGCGCAATTCATTCTGCAACCACCCTTATCCTTTCATTTATACCTTTTCACCCTTCAACCTTTTCGATTCTCTTACCAATCTGCCCCAACAGTTCACATTTCTAACCATTCTTTCATCGCTTCTCCTTCTTTCCATCCGTTTCACTCTCCCACCCAATCCCATTCCTTTAAACAATTCTCAATCCCAAAAACACAATTTCTTTCCCACCCTTTATCTTTTCTTCCCTTCCTTATGTGTATCTTTTTCTAAACCCATCATACTCTCAACCTCCATTTTGTTTACACAATACCTATGTGTTGCGGAATTTGAAATATTGCTAAGCTTTAATGATTATCTTTTATCATTTTGATTTTCATGATCCTAGTTGGGGTAAGTGTAGCTCTGACCCTAGCTAGATTTTAAAGGTTTTTGGTTCGATCAAAGTACAACTTATCTTTCTACCGGAAGTTTTAAATTTCACATTTTTTCCGTCTATTCCGGCATTTCTAGATGATAAGTTTTGTTCTGAACTATCACACCGATCCGACCCTGTTGATGACGGTTATGACTTTTACGTGATACATTGGGTTATTAGTAATTTCGAGGAGTAGCTACATCTCCCTAAGTTGTTGATATCCAATGCAAGCGAGAAGTTTCTGCGCTAAGTATTTGATTTTATCTTTAGCCAATAGGTCGCATTCAATCTGTTATACCTTACCAAGTTTCTCTTTTCCTGGATTGAATACCTTTTCGATCGAGTCACCCTCGTGTTTTCCCACGTCGGGTAATGCTTTTTGATCTTTGTCTTCTCCACCCAGTTTTAAGAATATTAGGCGGTGGAGGTTGTAGATAAAGACTACCATCTTTAGTTGCTTGTTTATTTTTCTTTCTATTTAGTATTTTTCTTGTCTTTGGTTGTATAAAATAAAGTGGCTTAAATTGTTTTTCGGTATTCATACCTAATTACTGCCACATTATTCTATAACTTCCATAGACATGGTGTTATTAACGGTTTCGTGGAGTTTGTCTGCTTATACAGGTTTTCACTTGCTTCTCCACAATGTCTTTGAAATTTACTCCGATCTTTTCCTTTACTTGAGAGCCTTTTCAGAGCTAAGTCTTTTCTTAACTTCTCATTTATTTTTGTCATTGAGGACAATGCCATGTTTAAGTGGGGGTAGGAGACTTAGCCATGTTATGTTATAATGGAAAATTGAATAAAACGCACATGATTGAAAAAATTGAATAAATACCATATTAGGTATCTCGTACCCTTAGAATTGTGAGTTCCTAGCTAAGAATTGATAGGAAAGGAACCAAGTTTCATGAGTACGTGATCATATTATACTTATGTTAAGTAAATTTAAGGATATTCATGCCAGTTTTTGCGTGTAGTTATTTATTATTCAATTACTCAACATGTGAATCGAGTATACCACGCAAATCATAATAACTAAAGAAATTATGTGTACATTGCATAGATAATTGGTTATGTAGACTTAGTGTCGATACTTATTGACTGATGTATTCTTATCTTCTTGCCAACAAAAGCGGAGTAATAAGCTTGAGACGTACACTGTTTTAGCAAAATGTTAGACACTGGGCTTGTAGTAACATTACCAAAGTAGCCCCGCGCTTGTGGTAATATTCGATGCTATACATGATCTAAGATAGGGGGATACTCTAAAAAGTTTTCTTCCTTGAGATTGATAGTATTTGAAAAATATGAAGATATGAAAAAATATTCAACTCTTTAAGAGGCTTTGAGAAGTACTCGGTCTCCAAGTCCAAAAACCCTATAGATACGCTCTTGCTTATTGCTCTAGTGCTTCAAAAATTTAAAGGCTTGAGAAGTATGAATGCTGAGGTTGGTAGGTTGAGATTACGAAGTTGGCATAAACTCTAATCTTACCACGAATATATAAAACTAAATGCACATGCACACATCACTTCGATTCATAGTCAGTAGTGAATAATGGATATCTTATGAGCATGACTAGTATGAGTTGACTTGAGTTTCTTGTGTAAGTATGATTTGACCATAGAAAATGTCGTCTTGGGAATGACTTATTGATGCTTTGTTCGGGACGATCAAAGTCTAAGTGGGGGTAGTTGATGACGGTCAAATTATACCCGTAAATGTCATCAACATTATCCTTAAATCGAGATTAATAATGTATATTTCATATTAAATCACATGTTTATATTTATTATTTAATGTTAAGTGATTATTAATATGATATTTGGTATTTAGCCGTTTTCATTATTAAAAGCCGATTTATTGTGCGATAAATGCTGATTTTGTAGATCACGACAAATCGAGAGGATAAATGCCATTCAATCAATGGATCTCAAGATAATAAGGAAGAAAATCGGAGCATTAATCAAGAGATAAATTAGAGAAATCAGATCAACACGCAAGCGTGGAGTGGGAACAAGATAGACGAGAAAACGATTAACGTGTGCAAATGTTAGGTTCGGTCGACCGAGCCTATAGCTTCGGTCGACCGAGTGTCGCTCTCGGTTGACCGAGTGTCGCCTTCGGCGCTTCCGGCTTATATCGTGCTTATCTTCTAGAACCACCCTAAGTCGGCAAAAACCTCTATATAAGCAAGCAAACTACTGAATTGTAAAGAGACACCTTGAATACCTTAGAATATCATTTAATAAAATCACTCTATTCATAGCTTTGATACAATGTAGAATAATTTGAAGGTTTCAGAGTTTAAGGGCTGCAAATTATGTAAGCCGTTATTTTCGCTTCTTTTCTTTTTTTAAGTAATTAATCCTCGCAATTATTCTTTATATTGTTTGAGTTAGTTAATTCATAGCTAGATGATGTAGATCTAGGCTATGACGTTAGGGATGTGGGCGACACCTTGTCTATGAGGATCCCATAACCTACGCCATAAACTTAGTTTCTATCCATGAATCTGCATTGTTTAATTAATGTGTATCTAAGTTAGTTTATATGAATGCTTGACGAATTACTGTTTAATCCGTTGTGTATGATGAAACGCTGAGAGATACGTTCAGGGATGTAATCTGGGGACGAAATTGATTCGGGTGACCGAATGAGTTCACTCGGTCGACCGAGCCCACCTATTCGGTCGACCGAGCCCTGTTTTCATCCGTTAAATAGCCACGTCTTTATGGTTAGGTTAACTTAATAGAATTTATTATCTCAGTAGGTATGGCTACGGCTCGTCGCTCGTCCAGTTTTTCATTAGCGTATTATTAGGAAATACCAATATAAGACGTCTAGTTAGGCTCACGAACGATCTTTCGGGACTTTCAGCAAGATCTAGATTAGTTTTGTATTAGGGAATTGTCGACACCTAGTCATACGTAAATCGTAGATTAACAAGAGACTTACCAAGTAATTGTTAATAGGACGAGGGCTTAGCGATCGTTTAGAAAATACGCCTAACCATAGGAATGTTGCCTAAGCGAGGTGTACGGTTAATATCGGCATCCTTAGAATAATGAGCGTGTGAGTTATATGAGATGGAAACCCAAAAGGTGAAGTCACGTAACAATACCACAGTGATCTAGTAATCTAACCGGTGCTAAGTCAAGTTAAAGAGGATGACTCTCGTAGCCAATCTAAGATAGATACAAACGGATTGACAGATTAATAAGTTCGATTTATTATATAAATTATCTAGGTCCAAACGATAAAGACTATAATTGGGGAGGTTAATTACGTTGTGTCGAGTCGTGTCTTTACTTTTCTTGTCTTATGTTGGTCGTAGACCGCCTCTATGTCCTTGACATGTTTAATTAATTGTTTGTATATGAGATGATCCACAATTGGTTCCCTGTGGGATCGACCTTGATTCACTATAGCTATACTACGATGGGCCTAGTCCTCTTGCTAGTATTGGTTTATGGTGGTCAAGTATATTATAACCTGATTGACCCCGATCAAGTTTTTGGCGCCGTTGCCGGGGAACCAACGGTCAATTTTATATATAAATAATTTTTATTCATGTCGAGTTTTCTGTTTTAGAGTCTGTTTTTACGTTTTGAGTCCCTCTGGTTGTCTGCTCTGTCTGAAAATTCCAGCTTAAAATAAAAATAAAAAAATAAAAAAAAAAAAATTTATTCGGTCGACCGAGAGACCTCATTCGGTCGACCGAGCACTTATAATATTTTTGTTTTGTCCTATTCTGCTTACACGGTTTCGATTTGTGTTTTTCGAGTGCGAATTTCGCGTGTCTGCTTATCCCGTATGTTTAATCTGTGAGGTCGATAGCAGCATGGGAAACCATGTTAAAATCGATCCACGGTCTATTTGTTTTGTTTTTCTTCCGCTTGCGAAAACCAGGAAGCAATAATCTGAGTCGATAATTTTTCATTTGTACCGAAAAATAACCCAAAGAAACATGTGGAGCTACGAATCTAAGATGGGAAAAGCGATGGAAGCAATACCTTTAAAGCACCAAGATGGCTCAAAAAAAATTTAAAGGCTTAAATTCTTCGTGGTACAATGTTGAAGGCAAGGTACTACCCTTTTTTTTGCTTATGTTTTATTACCTTTTGGTTTTTGAGCATAAGTTAGCCTATACATGAATCTTAGTAAGAATCTTCGCCGGAGTTGGTTTGTAAGAATAATTTTATTAGTGTGGAAGGTTACGCCCCAAATCTATCTCATCTAGAGGTGTAGGGAAACATGCAGAGTTTGAAGGAAGCAAAGAATAAAGAGTTCCTCGTAGTTACATTAAAATCTCATGGTCCTATGCATGAAATTGCCTCTACCGCCATGGGAGCAACAAATTGTGTAGTTTAAGCATTCACAATCTAAAGAAGACGTTGAGTTTTGAAAGAACGCAATCTTCGGCTTTCGTTGATGTTTATGGTGATGGCTTCTCGGTGAACCCACCTTAAACAAAAACGAGATTACGCTTTGGGTGACAATTTAGAAATCGAAGAATCTTTGTACATAGGTTCGAAATGGTTTAACCATGGTGGGCGAGTTCAAACGAGCTTCGCTCAATCAACTCCCACTCCACGTGTGATGTGCGTTACAGCGAGCTCGACAAGACTTAGCATAGCCGATAAGCCTTCGGGCTAAACGGGGTTTATCTTGACGGATTGGCCTGAATCATCACATATGTTCCAACGAATAAGACGGCATAGGCTTGCCTACATAACCGACCTTATTCGGAGTACTTTGATTCATTGTTTCTTATTGTCAAGGCCAAAACCGTAATTTTAACCGAGTTTCTTAGCATTCACTAATTCCTAAAACGAGATCCGAGGTAAGAGCTTTGGATAAATGGTATGGATAAATGTCGTTTCCTTGGTCTCACAACCAAGGGAAGGTATTAATCCGCAAAAGCGACAAGCCACCTCTAATAGTGCTCAGAGGGTCAAAGTCTGGCGATCCAAGAATGATAACTGACAAGGATACTTTTTGGAAAGTCGAGCTGAGGACTTAAAACTCAGAACTCCTTCTTTAAAACCCTTAGGATTTCTTTTTAGGATTTTAGGTTTTTCTTTCTTTGAGTCCAATAAGAGTAACGTGAAATATGTTGAGTTTTTTTATTTTGCCGTGTTCCGATGGCCATTGGGCTAAGGATGTGCAAAACTTTTTTACTCAATATAGGCCACGTGAAATAGAGTTCCGTAGGAGAGTCAAGAAATTGCTAAAGAAAAGGAAATTTAGCAATCCACCTTAAGATGGAAGCATTAAGAGAGTTTGAGAATTACTGAAAATGTAACAGAGAATGATTGGTGCGAACAAGAACAATTTTGGTCAACTTCCAACATCTTTTAGAATGGTGATCCAAGTGAAAATTCAAAGTAGTGCGCAATTCATTCTGCAACCACCCTTATCCTTTCATTTATACCTTTTCACCCTTCAACCTTTTCGTTTCTCTTACCAATCTGCCCCAACAGTTCACATTTCTAACCATTCTTTCATCGCTTCTCCTTCTTTCCATCCGTTTCACTCTCCCACCCAATCCCATTCCTTTAAACAATTCTCAATCCTAAAAACACAATTTCTTTCCCACCCTTTATCTTTTCTTCCCTTCCTTATGTGTATCTTTTTCTAAACCCATCATACTCTCAACCTCCATTTTGTTTACACAATACCTATGTGTTCATGAATTTGAAATATTGCTAAGCTTTAATGATTATCTTTTATCATTTTGATTTTCATGATCCTAGTTGGGGTAAGTGTAGCTCTGACCCTAGCTAGATTTTAAAGGTTTTTGGTTCGATCAAAGTACAACTTATCTTTCTACCGGAAGTTTTAAATTTCACATTTTTTCCGTCTATTCCGGCATTTCTAGATGATAAGTTTTGTTCTGAACTATCACACCGATCCGACCTTGTTGATGACGGTTATGACTTTTACGTGATACATTGGGTTATTAGTAATTTCGAGGAGTAGCTACATCTCCCTAAGTTGTTGATATCCAATGCAAGCGAGAAGTTTCTGCGCTAAGTATTTGATTTTATCTTTAGCCAATAGGTCGCATTCAATCTGTTATACCTTACCAAGTTTCTCTTTTTTCTGGATTGAATACCTTTTCGATCGAGTCACCCTCGTGTTTTCCCACGTCGGGTAATGCTTTTTGATCTTTGTCTTCTCACCCGCTTTTAAGAATATTAGGCGGTGGAGGTTGTAGATAAAGACTACCATCTTTAGTTGCTTGTTTATTTTTCTTTCTATTTAGTATTTTTCTTGTCTTTGGTTGTATAAAATAAAGTGGCTTAAATTGTTTTTCGGTATTCATACCTAATTACTGCCACATTATTCTATAACTTCCATAGACATGGTGTTATTAACGGTTTCGTGGAGTTTGTCTCGCTTATACAGTGAGTTTCACTTGCTTCTCCACAATGTCTTTAAATTTACTCCGATCTTTTCCTTTACTTGAGAGCCTTTTCCAGAGCTAAGTCTTTTCTTTAACTTCTCATTTATTTTTGTCATTGAGGACAATGCCATGTTTAAGTGGGGGGTAGGAGACTTAGCCATGTTATGTTATAATGGAAAATTGAATGAAACGGCACATGATTGAAAAAATTGAATAAATACCATATTAGGTATCTCGTACCCTTAGAATTGTGAGTTCCTAGCTAAGAATTGATAGGAAAGGAACCAAGTTTCATGAGTACGTGATCATATTATACTTATGTTAAGTAAATTTAAGGATATTCATGCCCGTTTTTGCGAGTAGTTATTTATTATTCAATTACTCAACATGTGAATCGAGTATACCGCGCAAATCATAATAACTAAAGAAATTATGTGTACATTGCATAGATAATTGGTTATGTAGACTTAGTGTCGATACTTATTGACTGATGTATTCTTATCTTCTTGCCAACAAAAGCGGAGTAATAAGTTTGAGACGTACCTGTGTTTTAGCAAAATGTTAGACACTGGGCTTGTAGTAACATTACCAAAGTAGCCCCGCGCTTGTGGTAATATTCGATGCTATACATGATCTAAGATAGGGGATACTCTAAAAGTTTTCTTCCCTTGAGATTGATAGTATTTGATAAATATGAAGATATGAAAAAATATTCAACTCTTTAAGAGGCTTTGAGTAGTACTCGGTCTCCAAGTCCAAAACCCTATAGATACGCTCTTGCTTATTGCTCTAGTGCTTCAAAAATTTAAAGGCTTGAGAAGTATGAATGCTTGAGGTTGGTAGGTTGAGATTACGAAGTTGGCATAAACTCTAATCTTACCACGAATATATAAAACTAAATGCACATGCACACATCACTTCGATTCATAGTCAGTAGTGAATAATGGATATCTTATGAGCATGACTAGTATGAGTTGACTTGAGTTTCTTGTGTAAGTATGATTTGACCATAGAAAATGTCGTCTTGGGGAATGACTTATTGATGCTTTGTTCGGGACGATCAAAGTCTAAGTGGGGGGTAGTTGATGACGGTCAAATTATACCCGTAAATGTCATCAACATTATCCTTAAATCGAGATTAATAATGTATATTTCATATTAAATCACATGTTTATATTTATTATTTAATGTTAAGTGATTATTAATATGATATTTGGTATTTAGCCGTTTTCATTATTAAAAGCCGATTTATTGTGCGATAAATGCTGATTTTGTAGATCACGACAAATCGAGAGGATAAATGCCATTCAATCAATGGATCTCAAGATAATAAGGAAGAAAATCGGAGCATTAATCAAGAGATAAATTAGAGAAATCAGATCAACACGCAAGCGTGGAGTGGGGAACAAGATAGACGAGAAAAACGATTAACGTGTGCAAATGTTAGGTTCGGTCGACCGAGCCTATAGCTTCGGTCGACCGAGTGTCAGCTCTCGGTTGACCGAGTGTCAGCTTCGGGGCGGTTTCCGGCTTATATCGTGCTTATCTTCTAGAACCACCCTAAGTCGGCAAAAACCTCTATATAAGCAAGCGACTACTGAAATTGTAAAGAGACACCTTGAATACCTTAGAATATCATTTAATAAAATCACTCTATTCATAGCTTTGATACAATGTAGAATAATTTGAAGGTTTCAGAGTTTAAGAGGGCAAAATTATGTAAGCCGTTATTTTCTCTTTTTTTCTTTTAAGTAATTAATCCCTCCCAATTATGCTTTATTGTTTGAGTTAGTTAATTCATAGCTAGATGATGTAGATCTAGGCTATGACGTTAGGGATGTGGCGACACCTTGTCTATGAGGATCCCATAACCTACGTCATAAACTTAGTTTCTATCCATGAATCTGCATTGTTTAATTAATGTGTATCTAAGTTAGTTTATATGAATGCTTGACGAATTACAGTTTAATCCGTTGTGTATGATGAAACGCTGAGAGATATGTTCAGGGATGTAATCTGGGGACGAAATTGATTCGGGTGACCGAATGAGTTCACTCGGTCGACCGAGCCCACCTATTCGGTCGACCGAGCCCTGTTTTCATCCGTTAAATAGCCACGTCTTTATGGTTAGGTTAACTTAATAGAATTTATTATCTCAGTAGGTATGGCTACGGCTACGTCGCTCGTCAGTTTTTCATTAGCGTATTATTAGGAAATACCAATATAAGACGTCTAGTTCGGCTCACGAACGATCTTTCGGGACTTTCAGCAAGATCTAGATTAGTTTTGTATTAGGGAATTGTCGACACCTAGTCATACGTAAATCGTAGATTAACAAGAGACTTACCAAGTAATTGTTAATAGGACGAGGGCTTGAGCGATCGTTTAGGAAGTACGCCTAACCATAGGAATGTTGCCTAAGCGAGGTGTACGGTTAATATCGGCATCCTTAGAATAATGAGCGTGTGAGTTATATGAGATGGAAACCCAAAAGGTGAAGTCACATAACAATACCACAGTGATCTAGTAATCTAACCGGTGCTAAGTCAAGTTAAAGAGGATGACTCCCGTAGCCAATCTAAGATAGATACAAACGGATTGACAGTTAATAAGTTCAGTTTATTATATAAATTATCTAGGTCCAAACGATAAAGACTATAATTGGGGAGGTTAATTACGTTGTGTCGAGTCGTGTCTTTACTTTTCTTGTCTTATGTTGGTCGTAGACCGCCTCTATGTCCTTGACATGTTTAATTAATTGTTTGTATATGAGATGATCCACAATTGGTTCCCTGTGGGATCGACCTTGATTCACTATAGCTATACTACGATGGGCCTAGTCCTCTTGCTAGTATTGGTTTATGGTGGTCAAGTATATTATAACCTGATTGACCCCGATCAGTTATGCATCTTGGATGCAATTCAATGATTTGGTCCATTCTTGGTTGGTCAATTCCATGATTCCTATGGTTGCAGAGAGTGTCATGTACTTGACACTGCACGAGATATATGGTTTGATTTGCAAGACAGATTTGAAAGGGGAATGGGGTATAGGCTTTCAAATCTGGAAGAGGAGATTGAGAAAACTAAGCAAGGCAGCTTATCAGTAACAGACTATTATACAAAGTTGAAATCCCTTTGGGATCAGTATCTTGTCTTGAGGCCAATCCCTCATTGTACCTTCCGAGCTCTGTAGATTATTAGGGAATATTAGGATAATGCATATACCACAAGGTTCTTGAAAGGCTTGAATGTCAATTTCAATAATGTGAAATCTCAGGTTCTAATGACCATGCCTTTGCCAGATATTAAAACAACCTTTGTAATGGCTTTAAATCATGAACAACAGATCAATTACACTTCTGTCAATACAGATTTTGTGATCTTAGCTACAGCTTCTCAGTTTCCAAATTCTTGTGTGGAATGCAATGCAGTAGCAGGGCAGTAATCTAGGTTTTCTGCTCAAGAAAGAGGACATGGTAGAGGGGCAGGAAGGGGTTCCCAAGGGAATTCAAAAAGGCCAGTTCGTACATACTGTGGAAAAGAAGGACACACAGTTGACAAGTGTTCTAAGAAGCGTGGTTATCCTCCCAATTTCAAGAGTTATGGCAGGGGCAATGTCCATATTGCAAACAATGTAATGAGTGATGACACACAAGATTCTGCAAGTGGTGATCAGTCAGGGCAATATTCTGCAGATGCAAACTCTGGCTCAATTTCCCAATCTCAGTATGATCATCTCTTGTCCCCGATACAAGGCTTGCAATCCTCAATTGCACATTGCAACTCTATAGTTATGGCAACTGGCTCAAATGCATAAGGTCAAGGTAAATATGGTAATATAGCACATTGGATTCTAGATTCAAAGCTCTGATTACATTACCTTTTCTCTTAAAATTATGTTTGATACTAAGCCTCATCAGAATCTATTTTTAACTTACCTAATGGTTCTTCAGTACAAGTTTCACACATTGGCAAGGTTAAAATTAACAAGGATATAACACTGCTCAATGTCTTTTGTATACTTTCAATCACATATAATTTGGTTTCTGTCAAAAAACTTGTCAGTGATAGTGGTTATTATGTTACTTTTGGTCCTCACATTGGTGTTGTGCAGGAACACAAAACTTTGAGGAAGATTGGTATAGCTAAGCAAGAAAGTGGATTGTACATTTTGGATGTTGAACTTACAAGTGCTGATAGTACATCTATTAATGCTTTTTGTAATTCTTGTATTTTTCAGAATCTTTGTTATGGCATTTTAGATTAGGACATCCTTCTTCACAAAGGATCAAAGACATACAGTCCATAGATTTTAGAGTAAAGATGTCTCACAATGATTGTATGATTCGTCCATTGGCTAAACAAAAAAATGCCTAGTTTTCCTGTTATTGTTTCTTTCACATCAAATTGTTTTCATTTGATCCATGTAGACATCTAGGGTCCCAACAGAGTTCCAACTATGAATGGTGAAACCTATTATTTGTCTATAGTTGATGATTAAAGTAGATACTCATGGATCTATTTGATGAAAGCCAAATCAGAAGCTGATGGCCTTTTACAAGCTTTTTGCAATTTTGTTTAAACTCAGTTTGATAGATGTATTAAAACCATCAGATCTAAACATGGTGGTGAATTTCATATGTTGTCCTTTTATAGAAAGAAGGGTATTGTACACCAGAGATCTTGTGTTAGGACTCCAAAACAAAATGGATTAATTGAAAGAAAACCAACACATATAAATGTAGCTAGGGCTTTGAGGTTTCAATCAAATATACCATTAGACTACTGGGTTATTGTGTAACTCATGTTGTCTATCTAATCAATCTAATTCCTACTCCATTGCTTGATCATAAAACTCCACATTCCTACTGTTTGGCACTGATCCTACTTATGACACCTTAAAAGTTTTTGGTTGCCTTTGTTTTGTTTCCACACATGCACAAGAAATGAGTAAATTTGATGAAAAAAATCAAAAAAAGTGTCTTTTTGGGATATGAACCTCATATTAAGGGTTATAGAATCCTGGATATTCAAACCAGATCTATATCTGTATCCAAAAATATGGTGTTTCATGAACACATTTCTCCTTTATGTGATAATCCAACACCATTCTCAACTGAGAATCCTTGTTTGCCAGCACCAATTCTAGATGATAATATGGTGCCTAATCTTGTTTCCACTGAATCCTTTGATAGTACTATTGTACCAGATCCTCAATCTACACAATTACATGTCTATAATAATCCTGATCAGGTTTCTAGAAGACCTGCTAGACAAAGACGTTTACCATCTTATCCGGGTGATTATGTATGTCCACTTATCACAAAAAGAACATCCCCACACTCTATGGATTATGTTGTGACTTATACTAACATATCTTCAAGTTATCAGGGGTATATAGCAAATATTCATGGAGAAGTGGAACCTAATACCTATACAAAAGCAGCCACAGATCCAAAATGGCAAGATGCCATGAACTTGGAGTTGGAAGCTTTAAACAAGACAATCACTTGGAAATTGGTTGATCTACCTAAAGATGTGAAACCTATAGGATGCAAGTGGGTATATAAGATCATAAGAAAGTCTGATGGATCACCAGAGAGGTATAAAGCAAGATTGGTAGCAAAAGGCTTCACACAAACAGAAGGAATGGATATTCTGGAAACTTTTTCACATGTTGCTAATCAAACAACCATTAGATTGTTTATGGCAATAGCACTCAACAAGGAAGGAATTTACATCAACTGGATGTGAATAATTCCTTTTTGTATGGAGACCTAGATGAGGATGTATACATGAAGGCTCCACCTGGTTTACAAACAAATAGAAAAGTCTGCAAGTTGAAAAGATCACTGTATGGTCTCAGACAGGCTAGCGGGCAATAGAATGCCAAGTTGACACAGAAATTACTGGATAATGGATACAAACAGTCCCCAAATGATCACATCTTTTTCAAAAAAGGTTCTGGTGCACACTTTATGGCCTTACTAGTGTATGTAGATGATATAGTTGCTGGCAGTCTTTATATGTCTTCCATACAATCACTCAAAGATTTATGGCATGCAGCTTTTACAATTAAGGACCTAGGAAAACTAAGATACTTCTTGGTTTTTAAGTTGCAAGATCCAAAGCTGGGATCATAGATTCATAATCAATCAAAGAAAATACTGTCTAGACTTTCTACAAGAATTTGGATTCATAGATTGCAAACCTATACTGACTCCAATGGATACGTCACAAAATCTTACTGAAGTTGAAGCACCATTGTTAGAGTCTAACACTTATTACAGAAGTCTTGTATGGAAGCTGCTCTATTTAGGGAACACTAGACCTGATATAGCCTTCCATGTACAACAGTTGAGCCAGTTTCTTGACAAACCAAATGAAGCTCATCTAAAAGATGCACATAGGCTTCTAAGATTTCTTAAATCAGCACCAGGCAAAGGACTCTTCTTTCCTAGTAATGGTCAACTGAAATTAATAGCTTTCAGTGACTCTGATTGGTCAGGATGCAAGAAAACAAGAAGATCTGTCGCTGGATTCCTAATTTTCCTTGGTAATGCACTGATTTCATGGAAATCCAAGAAACAACCTACTGTTTCAAGGAGTTTTAGTGAGGAAGAATATAGGGCAATGTCTATGACAATATGTGACATACAGTGGATCCTCTATTTACTTACAGATTTCCAGATTAATCATACAGAGACTGTTCATTTGTACTGTGATAGCCAGAGTGCATTAGATATTGTGGAAAACCGTGTTTTTCATGAGAGAACCAAACACGTTGAAATCGATTGTCACTTTGTAAGAGAAAAATATCTAGCCAAAGTACTCAAACCATTACCAATCCAGACACAAAATAAGCCTGCTGACATTTTAACCAAACCCTTGGACAAGGTCACTTTTCAAAGATTAGTACAAGTTTATCCCTTACAAGATAGAAGGTGTTTTTGCAAGCTTTACTTGGTTCTTACATTACACCAAGTGAAGCTTGAGGAGGGTGCTGAAGCACATCAAGATAGAAGGTGTTTTTGCCTTGTGGGCATTTCATCGAACACATAGCAGCACAATCAGTTAGAGTTTGTTAGTGACAGTTGCAACTGATTAGTCTATAATATAGTGAATTAAAGTTGTAAACACATGTTAGTAGAGTTCAATTCAATGTATGTAAAGTTCATTCGAATTTCTGCAAGTATCTTCTTCTTCATTAGTATTTCGTTTCCATGGTGATATTCTTGTTTCTCAGTTCGTATTTCAACATGGTAGCAGAGCGAATATAGTTTCTGCTATCATTTCATTCTCGTTCTTGTTCATAATTCTGCAGAATTAGTAGTTTCTTGAAGTCTGTAATGGCTGCTACAAATTCAAGAAATAATCTTGATAATCCTAGTCTAGTTTTGGTTCAACCTCTATTGAGATGTGTGGACAATTATCATCATTAGAAACGTTCCATGACAAAAATGTTGTCATCTCATGGTAGGCTTCGTTTGTGGATGGTACTTCCACAATGCCTGATGTTACAGATGCAGGTTATGCATCTTGGATGCAATTCATTGATTTGGTCCATTCTTGGTTGGTCAATTCCATGATTCCTACGGTTGCAGAGAGTGTCATGTACTTCGACACTGCAAGAGAGATATGGCTTGATTTTTAAGACAGATTTGGAAGGGGAAATGCGTATAGGATTTCAAATTTGGAAGAAGGGATTGAGAAAACTAAGCAAGGCAGCTTATCAGTAGCAGACTATTATACAAATTTGAAATCCCTTTGGGATCAGTATCTTGTCTTGAGGCCAATCCCTCCTTGTACCTACCTAGCTGTGCAGATTTTTAGGGAATATTATGTGTTGGGAAATCTACGCGGGAACGCAGTGGAATTCAAAATTTTATTTCATATCGACCCAATATCGACTTCGTTTAAGCAATAAACAATTAAACTAGTAGACGGTGGTTACCTTGGTTGATCTAAAAGATCGATGCTTTGACCGTCTAAGGAGAGTAGTTCTGCATAGAACCACCCAAGTGTTCGGCCTCTACCGCTAGTCCACACGAACAGCCCGCCGGAATCCCATCATGGATTACTATTGGAAAACTCCGGTTGCTAGACCTGCCCTTTTCCCCTCTCTCCAACTCTCTATAAGATGCTCTCTATTTTACACAAGAACTATTAGCTCTTGGAATTATGATGTACAAAAGAGCTTGACACTCACTTCCTTTATATAGAGGAAGTGGTGCCCCAAGAGGTGTGGAGGAGAAGAAAACATTTTCCCAATAAAATAAGGAAAATATAATTGATTGATTTATCTCATTTATTATAATATCTTATATCAAATAAATCTAGAATATTGTCAATATCTTATATTGAACATTTCCAAGATATTGTCAATATCTAATATTGACTATCTTTATTATTTTACAATAAATCAATTTACACATGTGTATATATCGTATATATATAGTACACATATAAATCTATATATTATATATATATATATATACACACAATTGGTGCGCATGCAAATCTCAATTTGCATTGATGCGCCACTTGCACGTCCTATATATATATATATATATATATATATATATATATATATATATATATATATATATATCTAATATTAATATTTAGTAATACTATTAAATTAAATTGCACAATCCAAGTGTATCTTATACACAAATTGCGCCACCTTAGCCAACAAATTGGCATAATATTCTTTAATTAATATAATATTATTAATATTTTGTATTATATTTATTCATAATAAATAAATACCACCATATTAATTTACCACTATAACCTTTATAGTCTCGAGATAAACTTTCCTTATTTGGTCATTGATGTAAGTCAACCTGATGATATAATTTCTGATGATTTACCCCATTTTCTAATGCAATTAGCGATATTTTGACATCAGCTTGAGCAATTTGAATGATGATTGTAACCATATTTTGTGTACATAGATTTTGCAGAAAAACCATGTTTTTAGCTGTATTATATTAGTTATTAGCCGATTTTGTTATCAGATTTACACGTGGTATCGTTGTGTCTATTTTGCAGCACAGATATCACGGTTGGGAGTGTAGATTCTGACCTTAGGATGGCCTTTGACTCTTTTGTGATGATTTTGTGCCGTGGCAAGGATTTCAGCCCTAAGGATTATTTGACACACATTAGAGGGTCAATCCAAGCCAACCGGGAGAATAAAATGAGGATCTGTGATTTTATATATTGATGACATGTGCCATGTCACATGACCCGCGTCACAGAGTGGTTGAGCAATTAATGCAGATGTCATTCAGTCAGTCACCACAATTGGACGTGACGCGCGCCAAGAAGCTATGACCTGCGCCATCAGTGCAAATTTGGGAATGACGTGCGCCAATATAGGATGACGCGAGGCAAGGGTGCAGTCAGAAAAGTTTTATCTCTTTTATTCTTCCATTCACATTATTATCAAGGGAACACTTCATCTTCAACATATCATCCATCTTGGAGGCAAAAACCCCACCCCAGGCTCTTATAGCCAAATTCTTGTAGAAACAAGCTCTTGATTATCATTGTAACTATTAAGAATCTTAGTTTAATTTCTATCACTTTTGGTTGGAGTTTGAAGACATAAGTTTGTAACTCCATTGAAGGTTTTGGAGCTTGGATGAAGATACCAATTTTGAGTTTTGCTTTTGATTGGTAAATCTTAATATTTACTTTGATCCAATTGTTCTTATGATTATGAATGTTGGCTTTGTTAGGTTAATGTTTGTAGTTATGAGTGGCTAGGCTTTTCTAGCCAAGATTATGTCGTAGTAGTAGTTTATCCTCTTGTGATTAATTGGGAATGGTTGTTTGTGTTGTTAGTTTTGATTGTTGTGAAGCTTTGCCTACTTGTACTGCATCATTTGTTGACATTGGAGTAATTGCCTAGTGTTAGCATTTACACGTTTAACGGATACCGAACTGAGATGTTAGACGTGGGAAGAGGGTAGGTGAACCGGAAGGTAAAATCGACCTCTTGTAGGCATTCGATTTCTTATCCGGGGATAGTTGGCTTTGCCATTGCATTCACGGGCGTAGCATACCGAATCATTAGGTTTAGGGCACCTAGACCAAGGAGGAGGTAGAGAGCAATTTCATTCACTCGTATGAGGGGAGATTGCTTGATTAGGAATGCACCGCTTCACACTCTCAGCACGAATGGTAGGTAGGTAGGAAGTCGTTCCCATGACATTGCAAGAGGATAGCTAGTCTACGCATTATCTTGGCTAGCTTCTTTTATAATTTACCATCATTGTTAATTCAGCACCTTATTTATGCAATTGATTAACCTTTCACTAAATTGCGACCTAAATCGAATTAATATAGATTTTTTAGTGTGTAACCTCATTTGGAGTGTACATTCCCCGAGGAGACGACCTTGACTCACCAAACTAGACTACAGTCGACCCGGTACACTGCCAGTTAGATTGGACACCTCGTTTTGGCCACATCAGTCATCAACTATAACCACATTTTAATCCGGCTAGACGTTCATATGTGTGTGACCCGATAGGCTTCCGAATATGTTGGTCGTAGACACAAAGTGCAAATTACGAAAATGCCATTCATGCCTAACGATCACGGGATAGCGTCTAGCAACACACCGTGACCCCCAATCATCAGAAGAGTCAAATTCAATGACTACTACCTTTCATGTGAAACAGTTACCGTGTAACTTACAATCCTATCGCTATAATAGTATCCATACGGTCGTTAGTTGAGTGTCAAAACATCAACGACCGTATCTTATAATCTGGATATCAAGCTCTCTCGGAGTAACTCATTTACTCCCACTTTGAAAAGATTCACGAGAGCTAGACATTCCTTATAAGAAGGCCATTTCGGATATTCGATCCCAATCATAGGATACGCGATTCCCGGACGACCAAACCATTATACTCCGCATGCTTCAGTATCATACCCAATCACTACTGCATGATCGCCCCGTGGCTAGTGGAAACCTCAATAGTGTCAAAGCATGACAATCCACACCGTGATGCCATGAAGACTCCGGTCCTAAGGATAATTACACGACTATCACATAGTGTGACACTTATCCGTGTAAGTGGGTCAGTCTAATGTACGCATTCTCTAATATACGTCCACATACAGTCCAAGTGTCTCTACACTTCGATAGACGAGATCTAATACGTGCTAGTCTATTTATACTATCAATGTCATGTTTAATAGTACATCAGCCTAGAGACATTTAAGTATCAAACTTATTAAAGTTATTAGAGATCTCATCAACTATAATCGCCTATCATAGTTTCTCTATCACAGTTTAATACTAAGGACGTTATCATATAACAATTCATAATTGGTTCTTTAAAAGAATATATATATATGACAACAGAAAAGCCATTTTATATATGTATAAACATAAAGAAATAGTAGAAATGATCCGACCCGGTCGGATCCGGTCCAACCCGATAGGGTTTAGGACATTATTCCAACAATCTCCCACTTGGCCTAAAACCAATCACTCGCACACACAAGACCAAGTTGAAACACAAGAATCTCATACAATACTCGCAACCAGATCTAGCCGTGAACGGATCGCTATCCATGGGGACTCAGACTATCTTCATATCATGCTTCATATGACCAAGTCAAAGAAACCACCTCAACAAACACACGAATCTCTGACGAGACCCTGGTCCTTGCTTCAAACAATGAATCCACTTACTATATCAACTATATAGAAATGTTGGAAGAACCGTATAAGGTTCAGGAATGAACCTTCTAGACTCATGTACTGCTCCCGTTGCACCTCCAAGGCACTACTATGTTTTGGGCTAGTTGTAGAGTTTACAGTGACCCATGGCTAAGAACATTTCCCGCTCACTGTATCACTTAATCAAAGTGACTGCAAACCCAGACTGTAGCTTCCACTCGCCTTCATAAGACTCAGGATATACGTCTATATATCTACGTTTATTTAATTCCAAGTTTCAATAAACTAGGAACTCTTCCTTAACTTGTTTAAGGATATTCTCGACATTCACCAGATTTACTTCCATACTTGCTCATGACTCTTCATGGACTATGAACATGCGGCATTACCTTTATGATGGTTCCTATCGCAGTAGCGAAGGAAACCTTCCATAAGAATCATCTTTCACCTTATCTTTAGGACAAACGTCCTAACATAGATAGATTATGAGAACACCGGCTAGCAGTATCCCCTGTCGTGATCTATGCTAAGCTCTTTTAGCATCACATCTATATAGGTAAACTATAATCTAACAGCAGTTCAATCTATCACTATAGATTCTTATTTCTAAAAATAAGAACTGCTAATCCAAGTGCTTTCATAAAGACCTTGAACTACCAAACATTAATTGACTGTGACATAGGGTGGCAATTCCTGAGAGAGATATTTTATACCTTACTCAAAAATCGTAACACACTCCCACTATCCATCTTGCATATTAGGCATATCCTTCTTTTGACAAAATCAAACTCCTTTGATTATCAAACAAAGAAATCGTCTAGAGAAACTTGTTTGGATCCATAAATGGATCTTGTGGGCTTACATATCATGTCATCGTCTATGAACATCGAGCTGTTTGCCCAACGTCTTCAACACTATCATATAGTCATGATACGAAGTTACAACAAGCATAGTCTGAAATAGAACTAGGCTCAGCCTTACAGGGACATTCCCTCTAGCTAAGAAAGACTAGGTTCATAACCTGGTTGTCACTGATGGAATCTAATTCAGATATTATGGCTCCTGGCCATATCTCTCAATCTTGCCTCTCAAACATTCTTTCATAAGTTGTGAGATATTCATTCTTCAAGATGAACATACCAGTAGCCCTTTCAGGCTTTAAGGTTATCTAGGACTTACGTAACTTTTGTGTGCACTGAGCAGTGTTCTACACCTCATCGCTATGTGGCGTCTGCTCACGTTCCTATGGTTGAATATATCTTTGTGGTTCTCAAACTCTTTTGAGATCTGATTCACTCCCACTGTTTCTCTTGGAAGAAACACTTCCTTTAGAAGACAGCATGTTTGGAGACAAACATTTTGCTCCGCGGACAAGTAAATAATATCCAGCGTACTTGCTAAGATACTCCACAAAGTTGCATATGTCGTACTAGGCTCCAAGCCTTTCTGACTTTGCCTATGACAACTTCAAATTATCGGTTAAGATAGATTCGACATTATCCTCTTCCATATCTAATATGGAATTTATTCAACCTTTATTCTTTGGAACTCGGTTAAGCATAAGGGCACTATCCCGAAATGGGTAAGGGATACTTCGCATGGCTTGCGTCACACCTTTATCATATAAAGGGTTGTTTCCATTTCGGGAACACAATCTAATTGCGTATCCCAAAGATGGTGTCCTTCAACGGAGAATCTTATTCCTTTCTCAGACGACTTCTGAAACACCCTTCAGATATTAATTACTTCAATCCAATTGAAGATTAATTCCTAAGTTGCTCGTCAATATCATATTCGTACTAGCTTGAACTTTTCTGGCTTTCCGAATTGTCGTACTTCAATAAGTACATTCAACTATTTCTAAAATAGTCATAGAGATTAATAAACGATTATTTGTGGCATTAATTGTCATAAACCAACAAACATCGGTATGTTTAGGCTTTAGACAATTTTTCTAGATTTTACAACATTTTTCATAAAAGGGTATTTTAGTCCTATTTGGATAAGATGCGTATAACCCACATGATTCATAATCATATGGTTCAACATCATCAGAATGACGTTTAATTACACGCTTCCCTTCCAGAGTGATCATGTCTAGAACAACCACAAATATTAAGGATAACAGCCATACTAATATTTGGTTGAGATTTCATCACCTATATCAACTATGTAGTGATAATAATCTAGTATGTTAGATTCAGTGACCTTTCAACTTTATCGGAATAACATTTATTCTTTACCATTGAATATGTCTACTAAATCGGAACAAATAACTGAAAGTATGTTCTTCATAAGAACCGGAACATAACAACATTTATTTAGTTCCCTTATCAGTTTACTAGATCCAGAATATGGTAAGTGTCACAACGTTTGCTTCACCTTCCATATCTGCATTTAATCTTTCTAATTTAATCATACTCGTAGGATATCATATATCTTAGAGTCGACTTTGAACTTAGATAGATTTATCTCAACTCACTTGCCTATAATAGAGACTTCAATAAGTTCTCTATTTAAGCACATGCCCTAACTTTCATTTTAATCATTTATGCACTTGAAAAATGTTTCTTATTGTAGTCTTTAAGAAAGATCACAAGAGTCATGTCTCTAATTTCCTTTCATAAAGAAAATCTAAAGTTTATTAAATAGTTTATTTAACATTTTGAATCGTATTCAAAATATTGACTATTTAATTAACCTTTAAGCAATGATAGAATTAAGTCGATACTTAAATCTTACAATTTTGAAAACAACATTTCCAAAATTTGGTCTGGTCATTCTTATCCAACGTTTGAATTATTTGTCATCGTATGACTGAATGATTATATTGGATCGTATCCAATATCATGAGCTTCCGCTTTTCTTTAAAGTCTTGGAGCACTGCATTAAATATGTAGTCTCCTTGTCTCTAACTACTATAACGGGATTGCTCGTGTCATTGCTTATTTTAAAATGATTAAAACTACTTAACCATATTTGAGAACGTTTCTCAAAAGGTAACAGTCATAATTTGGTTTTACTAATCGAGAATAAAACATAAATATAAAGTTTGCTAAAACTACAACATAAAAATAAAGATAAAAGAGTGTTGTTGTTTATACACACAAAATCAAAATGGTATTTGGTTTGTGATTTTTCTCCCACTAGTCAACTACTCCCAATTGACTTTCAAGAATTATTAATTTCTTTAGTGGACAAGATCCCACTAAACTACCGCGACCCCCGCTTTGGCTGGTGGGCCGAAAATAGTCTAATAGGTAGACAACAACCCTTTATCAATCGTATCTTATACGACTCTTGTTGTTTGACTAGTCAACTCTTTGACAATTTTCATCTTATGAAGTAGTCAAACACTTGCCTTTAAAATCCAAACGACCCCGCTTTGGCTGGTGGCCGAGAGAATTCTTAGTCAAGTCATAACCCCAATATTCGTGAGATCTCAAACGATCATATTTCGATAATGACGATATACCCGAGGTAGGTCAACCCCCTGCTTTGGCTGATGAGTTGGATCCGAACAAGGACTCTTCACCTGCCATTATAATATGGAGAGGCAATTTCAACTTGATTCTTTTGAGGTGGAAGTATTTATGTAAATTAGTTCACTTAATTAATTTTAATTATGGTCTCATCAAGTATATATATCTCTATAGACATGCATCCTACACATTCATCTAGATCGTGCCAAGTCATGCATCTATCGTATCATATAAAATAAATACAAGTGCAAAATAAATAAATGTGTAAAGTAACCGGTATGATCATGGACTTTCCCTAGGTGCGATTTCGAATACAAACTGACGAAACCGCGGGTCACAGTCTAAAGGTAGCTGCAACCGCCAATAGGATCTTTAATGCTCCATTTTCCAATGGGATCTTTATTTTCGCTTTTCTTTGGTCTTCATCTTCTTACTCCCATTCTTGTTACATTTAATTCTATCTAATAAAATAAATACACCCGCCGCACACGGGGAGCTAATGGGAATGGGATAAATGCGAGAAAATAAACTAGTCCACGCTTCTTCATAACGGCTTAGACAATTTTAAACCAAAAGAATTAAATCATTCACATATATCCTATCGGCCGAGTCATTGATCAATCGGGTCCATATAATCATATTATATCTACTATATCTAATCCATAATAACATCTTATGAAAAAGATAAAATTAAAATTTAACTACTTGCGTCTTAATTAATCAATTAACATTTAATCTATTAAATAATTTTATCCAATCAATTAACTAATTAACATTTAATTAATTAAATGATTTTAATCGAAATAAAATTAACTATTAATTTTAAACGATTTTAATTTTAATTTTAATAAATTAGAACTATTCCAAAAATAAATCAAAATTAAAATTATGTCTCTTTTGTTTCTTTCCTTTTGATTCGTAATCAAAAGAGATGTCTTTGGTTTCCTAAACCAAAAGGCATCTTCCTAAACCAAATTTGGTTTAGGCCTGAACACTTTCCAAAATCAAAATTTTGGAAGTGGCTGGCCTGTGCCTTTTACAAATCAAATATTTGAAAGGCGCTGAGCCTATTCCAAATCAAATATTTGGAAAGGCCAAATAATTTTGGTTTAGTAGGTCACTTTCCAAAATCAAAATTTTGGAAGTGGTGCTGCGCTTGCGCCTTTCCCCAAATCAAATATTTGGAAAGGCCTGAGCTATTCCAAATAAAGTTTGGAAATGTCATTATTATTTTAATGCCATGTGGCATCCCAATTGCCCAAACTATTTGAACCATTGGTTAGCCACATGACACAACTAAACAAAGGAGGAATTATCAATCACAACTATGAACAATATTGAATCACAAAATACACAAAACAAAAAAATGGAGATCCGCTAGCATTGACCGGTCAACCGACTGCCGGCAGCAGGTTGCCCTGCTGCCGCCGCCGCCGACCAACCGCCGCCGGTGGTGGTGGTGCCGCCGCCAGTCGGCCGAGCACCACCCGATCTCGTTTTTTTTCTTTTCATGTATCACTTTTGCGAATCAAAAATCTTTCATCTTTTAATTACGTGATTTAAAACGATAAAATTAACTACGTAAAATAACATGCTTATTGCTTAAGCTCGAAACTCTCTTTGATACCACTGTTAGGAAATCTACGCGGGAACGCATCGGAATTCAAAAATTTATTTCCTATCGACCCAAGATCGACTTTGTTTATGCAATAAACAATTAAGCTAGTAGACGGTGGTTACCTTGGTTGATCTAAAAGATCGACGCTTTGACCGTCAAAGGAGAGTAGTTCTGCATAGAGCCGCCCAAGTGTTCGGCCTCTACCGCTAGTTCACACGAATAGCCCGCCGGAATCCCATCATGGATTGCTATTGGAAAACTCCGGTTGCTAGACCCGCATTTTTCCCCTCTCTCCAACTCTCTATAGGATGCTCTCTATTTTACACAAGAACTATTAGCTCTTGGAATTGTGATGTACAAAAGAGCTTGACACCACTTCCTTTATATAGAGGAAGTGGCGCCCCAAGAGGTGTGGAGGAGAAGAAAACATTTTCCCAATAAAATAAGGAAAATATAATTGATTGATTTATCTCATTTATTATAATATCTTATATAAAATAAATCTAAGATATTGTCAATATCTTATATTGAACATTTCCAAGATATTGTCAATATCTAATATTGACTATCTTTATTATATTACCATAAATCAATTTACACATGTGTATATATCACATATATATATTACACATATAAATCTATATATTATATATATACACACACAGTTGGTGCGTATGCAAATCTCCAATTTGCATTGATGCGCCACTTGCACGTCTATATATATATATATATATATATATATATATATATATATATATATATATATGTTTGGTAATACTATTAATATGTAATATTAAGATTTAGTAATACTATTAATTAAATTGCACAATCCATGTGTATTTTATACACAAATTGCGCCACTTTAGCCAACAAATTGGCATCCGGAATATTCTTTAATTAATATAATATTATTAATATCTTGTATTATATTTATTCATAATAAATAAATACCACCATATTAATTTACCACTATAACATTTATAGTCTCGAGATAAACTTTCCTTATTTGGTCATCAACAATAACCACATTTTAATCCGGCTAGACGTTCATATGTGTGTGACTCGATAGGCTTCCGAATATGTTGGCCGTAGACACAAAGTGCAAATTACGAAAATGCCCTTCATGCCTAACGATCACGGGATAGCGTCTAGCAACACACCGTGACCCCCAATCATCGAAAGAGTCAAATGCAATGACTACTACCTTTCATGTGAAACAATTACCGTGTAACTTACAATCCTATCACTGTAATAATACCCATACGATCGTTAGTCGAGTGTCAAAACATCAACGAACGTATCTTATAATCTGGATAACAAGCTCTCTCGAAGTAACTCATTTACTCCCACTTTGCAAAGATTCACGAGAGCTAGACATTCCTTATAAGAAGGTCATTTCGGATATTCGATCCCAATCATAGGATACGCGATTCCCGGACGACCAAACATGTATACTCCGCATGCTTCAGTATCATACCCAATCACTACCGCATGATCGCCCCATGGCTAGGGGAAACCTCAATAATGTCAAAGCATGACAATCCACACCGTGATGCCATGAAGACTCCGGTCCTAAGGATAATTACACCGTGGCTGGGTCAGTCTAACGTACGCATTCTCTAATACACGTCCACGTACAGTCCAAGTGTCTCTACACTTCGATAGACGAGATCTATCCCTGCCCTTAAAGACAAAAGACATCTAATACGTGCTAGTCTGTTTATACTATTAATGCCCTGTTTAATAGTACATCAGCCTAGAGACATTTAAGTATCAAACTTATTAAAGTGATTAGAGATCTCATCAACTATAATTGCCTATCATAGTTTCTCTATCACAGTTTAATACTAAGAACGTTATCATATAACAATTTATAATTGGTTCTTTAAAAGAACATATATATGACAACAGAAAAGCCATTTTATATATGTATAAACATAAAGAAATAGTAGAAATGATCCGACCCGGTCGGATCCGGTCACCCGATTGGGTTTAGGACACTATTCCAACATTATGATAATGCATATACCACAATGTTCTTTAAAGGCTTGAATGGCAATTTCAGTAATGTGAAATCTCAGGTTCTAATGACCATGCCTTTGCCAGATATTAAAACAGCCTTTGCAATGGCTTTAAATCATGAACAACAGATCGATTACACTTTTGTAAATACATATTTTGTGATCTTAGCTACAGTTTCTTAGTTTCCAAATTCTGGTGTGGAATGCAATGCAGTAGCAGGGGAGCAATCTAGGTTTTCTGCTCAAGGAAGAGGATAAGGTAGAGAGGCAAGAAGGGGTTCCCAAGGGAATTCGAAAGGCCAGTTTGTACATATTGTGGAAAAGAAGGACACACAATTGACAAGTGTTATAAAAAGTTTGCTTATCCTCCCAATTTCAAGAGTTGTGGCAAGGGCAAAGCCCATATTGCAAACAATGTAATGAGTGATGACACACGAGATTCCGCAAGTGGTGATCAGTCAGGGCAAGTTTCTGCAAATGCAAACTCAGGCTCAATTTCCCAATCTCAGTATGATCAACTCTTGTCCCTAATACAAGGCTTGCAATCCTCAATCAGGGCAAGTTTCTACAGATGCAAACTCAGGCTCAAAAAAATGTTTCTATATACTTACTTTTGCCACCGTAGCGTAACAAATGAGTCTAACTAAGTACGTAAATATTAGTCACATGTTTTTTGTGTGTGGAAAAAACTAGTATAGCAAAATGATGTTTTTCTTGTAGAGCGATTTGTCTTTTCTCATTTTACCCTTAATTTGGACTTAGTTGTTGCGGATCAAACACGTACCGAATTCCTTTTCTCATTTTACTCTTAATTTGGACACAGATGTAGATATAAAAATTTTATGCGACATAATATATATGTCACGTATTACATTTGTCTCGAAATTAAATTCATTTTATATTATTTCCTATACAAAGTGATAGGAAATGACATAAATAAATAAATAAAATCTCTTAGAAATTTAGAGATTTAATTATTTATAATTAAATGGCTATGTAGATATACAAAATATATATATATATGAAATATTATATTTGTCACATACTACATATGTCGTTAAATCTAAGTATTTTTATATTATTTCCTACATTAAATAATGGGGGATAATACAATGGTCAATAAATCATCAAAATCTCTGAAAAATGAATTAGTTAGGAGATTTTATTGATTTATAAATGCAAAGATTGTCTATAAATTGCTAGAGCCAATCAGGAGAGTCTTGACGTATTAAATGCGGATATTCTAGAAATCAATCAGAGTGTGGACATATTAAATGAGTATGGACGCATTAAACGCAAATTAATGCAAAGGCATCACCTAGCATTATAAATAGGAAAGCCTTGGTTATTTGCAAAACACATTGAAGAGTTGGTGGAAATCTCATAGCAAGAAGCTTCAACATTCATCAGCAACACTCGAAGATCTTCAAACAATCCTTCAAGTTCTTCAAGAAGGCCAAGAAATCCTCGAAGTTCTTCAAGGAAGAAAGAAGACCAAAAAGCATCTCCAACGCTCGAAGATCCTCACAAAGTCGAAGTTTCTTCCACAAGAAGATCGACACGAAATCCCTTCAAGTCTTCATCAACTTTGGAGCCTTCCGCGATACCCGGAGTCATCAAGTCCAAATTTCTTCCGCCATACCCGAGAGATCATAAACTCAAAGCCCTTCCGTTACATCCGGAAGGCCACAAGACCCCAAACTCTACCGCCATATCCGGAAGATCACAAATTCAAAACTCTTCCGCAATATCCGGGAGATCAAAAACCAACACCAAATTCAAAGTCCTTCCGCTAATCCGGAGGACAATTACTTATCAAATAGGGAGAATCAAAGGATTCAAGAGATTGTAACCGTTTTTTATTTAATAAAATTCGATTTGTTACAATTTTGTGCTTTCTTTGTTTATTTTCAGGGATTAAACACGAAATTTGTTGCAAGATGGGGCACAATCTGATTACATTGACTATAATACAATTACAATTAAAACGAAAACACAACTGAATCGAATTACAATTGCAAAATGAAAACGAATTAACAAGATGAACTGAACCGAGCCCTGTGTTGAACACAGTTTCCTTAAGACTAATTCGTCCCCTCACCGTCGAGTGTTTGGAGTTTCAACGGAACGTTAGTCTCCCAGGATAGAACGGTTAGTAGCGACAAGATGCACCACGCTTTCAGCTGCTTAAGAACTTTGTTGCTTGAACTCTCTAGTTTCATAAGAAAGGTAAAAGAAAGAAGATTTTCTGCGGATTTTTCGATATGTTTCTGTCTCTATCTCTTTTTTATGAAGCAAAATACAGCAGAATTTATAGGCTCTAGTAGAGGAAGTGAAAAGACGATGGAACAGAACAGTCTCAAAATGAATTGAATGTCATAAGTGTAGCAGAACTGGAAAAGCCAAAAGCCTCAGCCTAATCATGTTGGAATAGGAGCAGTCAGGTTGATTCAGCATTGAAAAATAAAATTAATGCAAAACTGACTCGGATTGTGAACCTTCGAATCGAGCTGCATTCGTGTACGCAGGACACGCGGGCAGGCACAAGGCCAAGGGTAAACCAAGGTGAAATCCGGATTGGATTTGCACCCCTACTGCTAGAGATCGTGTATAATGTTGGTTTCTTATTCCAACTACACTAAAACAACATCATATAAATATTGACTCTTTTCCCTTCTTCCAACCAATGTGGGAGAAATAGCTTCTTCCCATTTTTCCTTTCCATAACACTTTCCATTCACACACTTAAGCCCAATAGGCCCAATATGACATATCATTTAAAATATTCCATTTTAAGTATCAATTTTCCAACAATCCCCCACATGAATGGAAATTGTGTAAAACCCTAACAAAGGCTCTAAGAATGACAAAGAGAGTTCAGCGGTAGATGAATGCATAGGATAGGTAGGTGTGACCCTTTGAACCTTCCCTTGATAAGATATGTTTACTTTACTAGTTGATTAGTAAACGCGATGTCCTTGAACTATTCTGATGTTGATGTAAACGATGACATATTTACCACAATGCATCTACCTAGCAACATTTAGTTCTTGCGGTTATGTCCATTTTGGCCGTGGACATCAGCCTGGTTCTGCAAGAGTTTCTAAGAATTGCGCCCTATACAATTCCCTTTGAAGCGGCCCTTCTTATTTCTCACATAGGTGATTCTGTAATTCAAAATTTCTCGAATTATTCTTCTTACACAAATCATTAAAATCTTTACTGGAAAGGTTATCCTCGTTCTCACTGCTTTTCATCTTAGGAATGAGATGGAGGGTAACCCCCCACAATGATCTCTACTTTTGCAGTTAGGTTGTCCCTTTGAACCAAGATCTTGGGATCTCCAATCTACAAGGTAGGGTTTTCCTTCACAAAAGTTTATTCCATGGGCTTTAGTCCCATTCCTCTTAATGACTTTGCAACTACTTCTCTATTTAACCCTTTGGTTAGCGGATCAGCAAGATTATCCTCTGACTTAACATAGCCTAAGGTAATCGTACCAGTAGAAAGTAGTTGTCTAATGGAGTTATGTCTTCGGCGTATATGCCTTGACTTACCATTATACATTTTGTTATGTGCTCGTCCAATCGCAGATTGACTATCACAGTGAATACATATTCCTGGCACAGGTTTTGGCCATTAAGGAACATCCTCTAGGAATTGATGCAACCATTCTACCTCTTCTCCACATTTATCTAAAGCTACAAACTCAGATTCCATTGTGGATTTGGTTATCACAGTTTGTTTACAAGATTTCCAAGACACAGCTCCACCTTCTAATGTGAATACAAAACCACTTGTGGATTTTGAATCCTTTGAATCTGATATCCAAATTGCATCAGTATATCCTTCTATAACAGTAGGTTCTCTTGTATAGTGAAGGCCATACTTACGAGTATATCTTAAATATCTCAGTAACCTCACTATAGCTTTCCAATGATCATTACTCGGATTACTAGTATATCTGCTTAGCTTGCCAACAGCATAAGCGATATCCGGTCTAGTACAACTCATTAAGTACATTAGACTTCCAATAATCCTTGCGTACTCAAATTGAGACACACTTTCACCTTTATTCTTTAACAAAGGCTAACTCTGATCTATCGGAGTTCTGGCTTCATTTGAATCATCTTTATTGAATTTTTCCAGGATTTTATCAATATAATTAGATTGACTCAAAATGAGACCATTAGAATTTCTTGTAATTCTAATTCCCAGTATCATCTCTGTTAGTAATACCATTTGCAACGGAAGCGATTTAAGGATCTAGATCTATAATTTACACATAATAAAATAACTAGATCTACATCTACAAGGGGGTTGTAGAACATACCTCTTGGATCTCAAAATCCAAGTAGAAGAACCGCAATAAGAAAGAACAAATGATGGTGTGAAGAGCACCACGATCTTCCGCACGTGTGATTCAAGCAACTCCCGGTGGACGTCTCGAATCCTTCCGATATGCTACCCGGAAAACCTCCAAAATTTTCCCTTTCTCCCCTTGGCCGAAATTTTACTTCCTCTCTCTAAGAGATGAAGTCGAAAATTGTAGTGTAGTTTTAGGCTTGGGAGAACTCTCTTTATATAGGAGGGTAATCCTTGTCCTCCAAGGATTTTATTTTGCAAATAAATAAATCCAATAAATAAAAGACAATCCCAAAATATTCTAGAACAAATCTAGAATAATCTTTATCTTTATTTCTTACCATAAATATTTATCCAATAAATATTTTGTGCACATGTCTTATTAATTCACAAGAAAACAATTTCTTGTTCCATAAAACACCTCTTTGGCCGAAAATTATCCCTTGTGACCTAGTCACAATTAATTTCGGCCATACACACCAAATTGGGCCAAGATTATGAAAAATGTCTTTTTCACATATTTAATTATTTAGCCCAACTAATTTAATAGTCCACTAAACAATTAATTCACATATCGTTTTAATTAAATTCTAATAAGAACTAAATTAATATTATTAGGATTCGACATCCGAGAATAGCTATGCTATATTGGAGGCACGTCGGGACCATAGACTAATAATCGCTGACTCCGATAAATCAAATAAATAATTATCTTATGAATGTAATAATTATATTCGATAAATCAATCACAGAATATGTCACCATAATCCCGTGATCGCACTCCTCCGATTATGAGATTATATTTATCTCCTCACGAGAATGATAATAATCGCCCATTGATATAATCATTACATATGGATTAATCCTCCATAGATCGCTCATTCTAAATCGGGAAGTTACCGTTAACCCTTTTAGAACATCTTATCCTTATTTACCATTAACCCCTAGTGATCAAGTAATTCATACAACTCACCGGTAGCTAATCGATGTAATATGAACTCGCATTTATCGATTAGTTTCTAGGATTAATAAATAAGGGAATCGTCTATCTACTTCCATAAATGGAAGGAATGGATTCCGTATCTGTGATAACACGGACTACTCACTCAATCCAAAGACAATGCCAAGATGGGGTAATTCGGATCACGACTCGGTGTAATCATTAACCGTCAAGTCAAACCACATACCGATTCAAACAGCTTGGATCGTGATCACCTCAGATTAAGATATATCCATAAATATGATCATCGATTGATTCGATAAGACTTCTCGATTACGGAATTATATCGTGAACTCTAATCAAATCGGTCCAAATTTCTATATGATATATCTATCATATAAAAATGCCCCATTAGGTTCTCTTAACCGAAAGTCCGGATAAGACAATCACACCTATTGTGTTCTGGGTGCATTAATAGCACGTTAAAGGAGAGACCCGATACTCTCGATTAACTTCACTACGGGCTAATTGTATTTTAAGTACATCTTCACTAACTCAATCCTGCCGTGTACTTCCCATACACTGAGTTAAGTGATTACATAAACGATATACTTTAGGTTTTTCTGTAGTGTAAATACTATCGTCACATCGGTGAATATGAGAATAATAAATATGAATAATAATATCATTTCAGTTATTAAATAAAACAATTACAAAATTGTCTTTCGGGCATTACACCTAACAATCTCTGCTAAACCCATATCATTCATTTCAAATCTGGCGTTTAACATATCTTTGGTAGATTTGATCATCCTATCATTGCTTCCAATAATAAGCATGTCATCAACGTAAAGACACAAAATGACATAGCCATATTTTGTTTCTTTCATGTAAATGCATTTATCACATTCATTGGTTTTGAAACCATTTTCAAGCATAACATGATCAAATTTCTCATGCTATTGTTTCAGTGCTTGTTTTAAGCCATACAAAGACTTAACTAATTTACACACTTTCTTATCTTGTCCTGGGCTAGAAAAACCCTCAGGTTGTTCTATTTAAATCTCCATTTAAGAAAGCTGTTTTTACATCCATCTGGTGTACTTGTAAATTACGCAAAGCGGCTATAGCAAGTACCATCCTAATGGATGTTATTCTCAAGTCTTGGAGAATATGTATCAAAATAGTCAAGACCTTCTTTTTTGATCAGAACCTTTTATTACCACCTCGGCCTTATATTTATCAATAGATCCATCAGGTTTCATTTTCCTTTTAAAGATCCATTTTGATCCTAGTGGTTTACATCCTAGAGGTAGATCAACTAACTCTCATGTATGATTTTGCAATACTATTTATTGCTTCTTTCCACATTGGACCTTCAGAAGAAGTTGTCGCCTCCTTGAAATTTTTGAGGATCTGTCTCTATCATATATGTGATAAAATCTTTACCAAAAGATTTTTCAGTCCTCGACCTTTTACTTCTTCTTGGCTCAACCTCAGTTGGCTCTTCCTCATTCACTTGTTCAGAAGGGTGATACTGAACATGAACACGCTTTAATGAACTAGGTTCATTTGTTTTAGCCGGGAATACATTCTCAAAGAATGATGCATTTCTTGATTCCATTATCGTATTTTTGTGTATTTCAGGGTTATCTGACTTATACACAAGAAATCGATAAGCACTACTATTGTGTGCATATCCAACGAATATACAATCAAAGGTTTGTAGATCCTATCATCTCTTTTTTTTACGGTTAAGTACTTCAACCTTCACCACACACACCCCCACATTTTTTATGATTTTGTAGTAATGTTTGCAACATTTCCACAATTCATATGGGGTTTCATCCTTCTTCTTAGAAGAGATTTTATTAAGAATGAAATTCACCGAGAGAATAGCGTCCCCCACAAGTTCTGAGTTAAACCTGAACTTAACAACATAGCATTCATCAGCTCTTTAAGAGTTGAGTTCTTGCGTTCAGCAATACCCTTTGACTGGTGTGTGTGTGTATGGTGTAGTTGTTTGATGAATGATGCCGGTGCCTCAGCAAGACTCATGAAACGGTACATCATATCCACCACCACAGTCACTATGGATAGTTAAATCCGTATGCTAAGTTGTTTCCCACCTTCATTCTTATAACATTTAAAAGCATCAGAACCTCATTATCTTCATTGTCATTAAACGGTTTGTAGAATATCAATATTCTACGTATTATCTAGGTTTAATTAAAACCTTTACATTCATTTTAATAGTCATCAACACCACTATTAAATCCCGTTAACTATGACAGTTGAACTTTTAAATAATCATAAATTAATGATTACAATTCATAATCTCTGAACCTTATAGACGTTTTAAGAATTAATAATCATCAATACCATGATTGCTATTAATTCTCATTAACTTTGACAATGAAACGTTTTCAATAATTATTACTGCAACGGTTTATATTCCACTAACCGGTCATCCAGTAACAATTCAGTTCAACACAATTTGTATTCCACAAGATACAACCATAAATTTTTAATTATTTAAAAATTATCACGAGGATTTAAATCAAACCCGATTTAATTCACACACATAATCACTCGGTTTTTCCGTTTATTCACCTTAATGAATAATGATTATTTCTATTTCTGTGTAAATACAGAAACCGATAATTATTTAAACATATAGCATGTCAAAATAAGGGTTTCAGAAAATCTAGTATTTCAAACAAAAATAGCAATATATTGAATTAATTTACACAAACTTGATACTAAAACACAATATTTAGTATTCACAACCAATTCTGTTAACAACAGAGTATAAACTATTATTTCCTATATAATTTGTATAGGAATAATTATTATGTCATGAAATAATGTTGTGTCACAACAGATTATAACACTATAATCAAATAAAAAATTATAATTAAATAATTCTCAATCGAATAATTATTTCCTTCCTGAAGTAATAACAACAAAACTTATTTACACAAAATGATTTTGAGTCCACAAAAATTTTCCTCAGAAAATACATCACATGTGTCACAACAAACACAATTACATATATATATCTATAAATTTTGATCATCTTCATGAGATCATGTATTTTTTCTTTTGATAATATTTACTCATAAATAATATCATAAAATATGCTCAATATGTTAAATGAATTGACAAACTGATTATAAAATGTTTCTTGAGTATCTATTATGACCACTCCTAGAAACAGCTTGTTTTCATTACAACTCGATTCGCTTTCTTCAAGAACGTAAAATCGAAACCATTTAATCTCGTTTCATTTTCTTCAAGAACGGAAACTTCAATGAGATTATTTTATCATCACAAACCGATTCGGTTTAAAGCCGATTCGTTTTTGACTCGTAATGGTTGTCATATCTGAAATTTAACACAAACAGATTAAATTTCTTTCAATATCAGATAGAACGCTCGTGAACCGAACTATACTAATTAAAACAATCTCAAATTGTTTCATTAAATTTCTTTCAATAATATATAAAACGATCTCAAATTGTTTCTATTATATAAAACAATCTCAAACTTGTTTCTATACTGATTATTGAACAAATCGTTTGAGAATCATGTATGATTACTCAAAATATTCGTGAGTATCTTAGACGATCACTCCACGAAAAATTCTGCTCTGTTTATAATTTTGTTTTGAAACAGAAAACGAGCCTTCGATTCGTAAACAACAGTTTACTGTTCGTTTTCAATTCTGTCAATGAACCAGAATTATTCTGTCATCGGCTCACCGATACAGAAACGTGAATTAGTCTTAAGATTATTGCAAGATGGGGCACAATCTGATTACATTGACTAGAATACAATTACAATTAAAACGAAAACACAACTGAATCGAATTACAATTGCAAAATGAAAACGAATTAACAAGATGAACTGAACCGAGCCCTTTGTTGAACACAGCTTCCTTAAGACTAATTCGTCCCCTCACCGTCGAGTGCTTGGAGTTTCAACGGAACGTTAGTCTCCCAGGATAGAGCGGTTAGCAAATGACAAGATGCACCACGCTTTCACCGCTTAAGAACTTTGTTGCTTGAACTCTCTAGTTTCATAAGAAAGGTAGAAGGAAGAAGATTTTCTGCTAATTTTTCTATATGTTTCTGTCTCTATCTCTTTTTTATGAAGCAAAATACAGCAGAATTTATAGGCTCTAGTAGAGAAAGTGAAAAGATGATGTAACAGAACAGTCTCAAAATGAATTGAATGTCATAAGTGTAGTAGAACTGGAAAAGCCAAAAGCCTCAGCCTAATCACGTTGGAATAGGAGCAGTCATCTTAGCAATGTCATAAATGTAGCAGAACTGGAAAAGCCAAAAGCCTCAGCCTAATCACGTTGGAATAGGAGCAGTCATCTTAGCAATGTCATAAATGTAGCAGAACAGGTGAAATCCGGATTGGATTTGCACCCCCCCCCCCCCCCTGCGCGCGCGAGATCGTGTATAATGTTGGTTTCTTATTCCAACTACACTAAAACAACATCATATAAATATTGACTATTTTCCCTTCTTCCAACCAATGTAGGAGAAATAGCTTCTTCCTATTTTTCCTTTCCATAACACTTTCCATTCACACACTTAGCCTCAATGTTTCAATATGACATATCATTTAAAATATTCCATTTTAACCATCAATTTTCCAACAAAATTTGCGGCACAACAGATATATAGTTGCATTCATCTTCAGCTTTCAAGTTGCGTGAATATCATTGGGTTGTCGTTATTGAAATTTTTACACCACATAAAGCATGCAAATTGGAATAAAACTATGAAAAACTCAACCCATCAATGCAAATCATAGCCCACGAATAATTACAAGAAAGCGTGTATTCAGTGGAAGGGAAAAATATGAGATTTTTTATCACCTGTTGACTGTTGTATTTGTGTTGAAAATCTGATTAGATGTAAGAAACCACCCACAAAAATATGTGGTTTTGACTGTTCAAAAAAGCCACATTGATCTAGCAAGCCTATTGCAGGAATCCAAGTTGGAGGGCCGACTCATTTCCAAATTAAAATCAACTTTTCGTTTACTTTACAAACCCTTTTTTTAATCTAAAAAAAGGTCAAAATGGGTACTATATATTGATATATCTTAAAAAATAAAAAGTTATTTGGAATGTTGTAGTGTTTTTAATGTTTATGGAATGACATATTGATCGTGGAAAATGACATCCCTATGTTATAAAATTGGTTAAACTTCGACTATCGAAGAACTTCGCGAATAAGGATTTTGGCGAAGTGGTCTATCAGTGTTTTGGGAATAAAGATCTCTAAAAGTATCTGTGAAATGTTCGATACTCGACCTATCACAATTCACTTTCATAGATGAAATGTTGAAAATATTTTGTATGGATAAGTCCAAGAGAGAGGTATTGTTTATGTCTCATTGGATTTATTCATCTAAATACATGAAGTTGGAAAAAAAAAAATTAGGATGAAATTTTTCTTATTCATATCAGTATAATGTGGTTATATATATATACAAAAGCTAATTAATTACCCTCCTGATTTCAGTGATTTACAAAATTAATATAGGCACTATTCTTGGATAAGTGACAAAATAAATAAAGCCCCTAAAAACAGCTATCATAAATGACAAAAAAACTGCCAGTTTGAATTCCTACACTCCCCCCCCCCCAAACTTTGCGGTGTAAATGCTCCTGAGACCCAGTTTTGAAACCAGTTTCAAAAAATTAGGATGCATGAAACAGGGCCTTTGTAACAACCACTCCCCCTTTTGTTGTTAATGCTTTTGGGGAAGGGAGATTTGATGCTAAACTTAATCAGACTATGGTTTCTTTAATCCCTAAGGTTAATCCTCCTGAAAACATTACCCAGTCGATCTATTGCCATGACTAATGTGCGTGTGAAACTAATTTCGAAATAATTGCAAATAGACTCCAATCTGTCATTGGCAATCTGATGATCGAGCCAAACTCAAACAGCTTTCATACCAGGTAGGGGTAGTACTGGTAGTATAATCCTTGCTCAGGAAGTCCTTCATTCTTTTAAGCAGAAGACTTGTAAAAATGGAGATTTGTTGCTAAAATAGACCTGGAAAAGGTCTATGACCGTGTGGATTAGAAGTTCCTGGAATCAGTTATGTCTAATGTAGGATTCTCTAGTGATGTTGCGTGGAACACCAGATTTGCGGTAACAGTGTTTATCTTGCGGAAATAAGGCTGCGATGTGTGATTTCTACGGTGAGGACACGGTGGTGATCAAGAACAGTTGTGGCGGTTTGAGTGTTTGTGATGAACAAATGAATTAGTCGACAAATTGGCAGAGTTTCTGCTTGTATCATATTAATAGCTTAAAGCTTGAGAGAGTCCTCTATTACAATGTGATCCCCTATATATATAGGCGAAAAAGTAAGTCGGTTTACTGTTCATCGACAAGACAACTGAGAGTATATAGCTAAGTTAAGCATGCATGCAGTACAAGTGTCCTAGCCACCAGAATGTGTTGCCACCGGATCGCCACCGGATAAGCGTGGCGCAAATGCGGCGAGTAGCGAAAGTATGGTCGAGTAGCGGACTCGCTTGTGCCTTGAGTATATAGGTTGGAATCACATGGAGAGAATGGGTCCGCTTCTCACATGGTCATGATCCGGTTGTAGCCGGCGGCTAGAAAGAAGCTTGGTGGCGGCGACGAGTTAGGGTATAAGCCCATTATCTGTGTTGATGGGCCAAGATTGTAGGCCCAATATGGATGAACAGGGCCCCACTCCAATCCGGGTATATCAATGGCCCCCTACTCTGTGCCTGGCGTGTCCGCCAAGGCGGAGAGTAGAACTTGAAGAAGGGCTTTAGGTGAACCTCCTTTGTAGTCGCTCGTGACAGAGGCTTGCCGATATTGCTTTATCGAGCTTGAACCAGTGTTGGTGAAAACCACTAGCTATGTGCTGTGCATTTGTAGCGAACAGGCTTGATCGCCGATAATGTTCCATCGGGCTTGAATCAGTGTTAGTATCACGTAGCGAATTACCGATTGTATGTTGTGCATTTGCAGCGAACAGGCTTAATCGCCGACAACGCTCTGTCGGGCTTATTTAAGTGATAAGGCTCTATCAAATGTGCTTTGTCAGGATAATCCACAGCGGGTATTGATTGATGCTAGCCGCTTGAAATAATGTTGGAAGATACTAATACGCTGAGGTCGCTTATTCCGCGGAGAAGTGATGATCGTCAAAAGAGATTTGAACGGTTGGAAAGTGTAAATGGATGTATCGGTACACGAAACGTCACGTCGACCACGTGCTCGACACGGCGGGTTGAACGGAACCGCCCTTTTGCTCGATTGGCGGAGAAAAATCGATAACCGCTCTGTCTATCATTACATTTGAATTTTGAATCCCAAGCGTCGTTCCCCTCAATTCTCCTCTATAAATAGAGGAGTTACCTCAACTCCTCCACTTTTCCCCTTCTTCTCTCTCGATAAAAATCTCCGGTTGATAAAGCAAGGAAATTCCGGCGATTGCAAGGTGTTCCGCGAGTGCTCGTTTCAGTCAAAGCTCAACACTTTATCACCTTCATTATCAATCAGGTGCGAAATTTTACTCTTTCATTGTTTGTTGATTTGATTATGCTCTTTATTTCTCCCATTCTTCTTACAAAATGGGTGAATACTGTGATTCTTGCCTCTGCAATTTTACCTCTTTCCTCTGATGAATGCCATGAGCACAGCCTGTCCTTTGCGATCTTGTGCCTCTTTTTCCCAGAAAATACCCCCAATGCATGTATGTTTTGATCGCTAGTGTTTTGCCTCCGTATATGTTTTTGGTTTTGAATTTGAATGGGTATTTTAGGGTTTGAATTTAGGGTTTTCTGGGCAGATGTTTGGGGTTTTTCTGGGGATTTGGTATCTGTTTAAGGAAGATGGAGGGGCGAGGTGGCGGGGTGTGATTGCTTTCACCTCGACCCGATTTCCATGTTCGGGTGATAAACTGATCCACCTTGCCCTTTTTCTTTTCCAGAATGTCATCAGAGCACACACAATCAGACGAAGAGGCTAGGGCCGCAGCGGGTTATGGGTCAGAGGAGGTGAGCATGGAGGATGTTAGCTCTAGCGGTGACGAGGAGGAGATTAACATAGAATCTGACCCAGAGGTCGCAGTTATTGGTGAGTAGCGCCAGGAGGCGAGGTCGAAGATGACGACCAAACGGCACTAAGCAATCTCTCACCAGGATGGAGAGAGTTTTAAAACCTGGAGCCGCTAAACGTAGCGGCAAGATCAAGGAAGCCGTGGAAACCACTGTGGTATCGGAGAAGCCCAAAAATCTCCAAAGATTGTTGTAAAAAAGAAAACCGCCACTGAGGAGCCCGCAAAAAAGAAGAGGGCGCCCAAGAGAAGGTCCGCCATGTTGAAAATGAGCTCATGAGCAAAAGCGGGCGCATAAAGGAACTTATAGCCCGATGGAGGGAGTTTAAAGATCGAGAAGATTACACTTCGGCGCTGGGGGCGTACAATGTCTCGGCGGACTATCGCTTTGTCAGCATGGGCGCAAACAACGTGTCATGGACCTGTGGCCGAGACTAGCAAGATTATCTGTGGTTGCATTATGATCATTTTGCAGCCGGACTCAGACCTCCCTTCGATCCATTTTTTGTTAAGTTTATGGAGAGGCTGAAAGTGATGCCGTGCGACCTTAGCCTGGGAGTAGTCCGCGTGGTTATGTCCTTTATCATAATCAGTAGGCTAAGCGGTCGTGAACCATCAATGGCGGCTCTCCTATATTTTTATGGTTTTTCCAAGAAGGGTGCGGCCGGTCAAATTCAGCCGCGTAGTAGATCAAGCCACGGCCGGCCCCGTTTATTGTTCGATCTCCCCAATAAAGTGGCGGACTGGGACAAAAGATGCATGAAGGTGGAGACCCGGGTAGGCTGGCCGTTTGAGAATCTAGAGGAGAACTCGGTCAAGACTGATCATTTGAACGCAATAAAAACTCAATCTGATGACGATGAGTTTATCTCCGAACTTAAAGACGATCTGGGTTATACCCGCAAAAATGAGCCTCAAGCCCGGCATTTAATCGAGGTTGTTTGGCTGGGCGTTGGCCACCCTATCTTAAAGACAGCCGACTTTCTGGAGCCGGCGTCGGCGATCCTTTGGTTGTAGTCGATTCATTGCCGACTCACCCAGACTGGTATGGCGAGTGTCATCACGGCAAGTTCATGCCCTCTCAGTGGCGAAATCTCGGCGGTTATCCTCCTATGGCGAGCACCGAGTAGGATTTTTACTTGTACTCTTTTTTGTTTCTTTTCATATCTTTTGGTCGCTAATAAACATTTGTTCCCCGCAGGTACCATGGATAAATTAGTTCGACGCAGCCAGCTGTCAAAGAAAAAGACTATCGGCGAGGTGAAGAGGGCCGCTGAGCTACAGGGGATCAAAACATCCCTCCCCATGGTCGACTTACAGACGTCTGCGGACGGAGCCTCTGGAGCTAAGGTCGTGAAATCAGCCCAGTCGCCCTTGGTAGAGAAGACCGCGGCGAGCAAAACCATGAAGCAGACCACTCTGACAAAGCCGCCTGCGGGTGATAAGAAGAAGAGGGCTGCCGTTGAAGAGATTGAGCCCGCGGGAGATGATAGCGGCGTGCAGGAGGTCCCTCCTCCCAAAAAACCCAGAACTGATAAAGGTAAAGAAAAAGTTGTTGATCAAGGCAAACCTGTGGCCGATGAGGTAGCATCTGCGGGCACGAAGATAGTGGTGCCCTTTGCTGGAGTTCCTATTGGGCCTAGAGGTTGTCCCGCCGCCTGGTTGGATAAAGAGTTCATGCGGCAACAACCTCTCGACCTGCCCAAGGCGCGCACAATTTCAAGGGGTATTGCTGATGTGCCCCCGCTGAGACATTTCAGATGGGGTATCCCTAATGATATCCAGATAGAGATAGGCCATGGGATAGCGGACAGGGTTGTGATGGCGGATCAGACTGATCCCCGTCATGCCTTTCTCGGGAGTATTGAAGATTTGTGGGGCTTATACGGCGCCACGGTGAGCATGGTAAACCTCCTTTCTTGTTTCTGTTTTTCACTCTTTTTATTGTTGTTTTTCTCAAGTCAATATTGAATCCGCCGTTGACTTTTTCTCCATTAGGTTGGCACTGGCTTGGCCCAGTTCGTCAATGATTACAGATACACCATAGCTGAGAGTGTCAATGTCAGAAAAGAGCTGGCCGAAAACCAGAAAGCTCTTGGTGCCGCAAATGCCGTGTCCGCTGGTCTTCGTGGGCGGTTAAACGCAGCTGAGGCGGAGAATGAAAAGCTGAGATCACAGCTTGCTGAAACTAATAGGATTAATTCTGAGCTCGTGGAGCAGAGCAGGTCTGTTGATCAAACCATGGAGGAGATGAAGCAGAAAATATCGGAGGCTCAAGCTCATTGGGAGGCCGAGCAAGCGCAGTGTGGGACTTGCGGAAACAATTGAAGGATCTAGGCTCAAGTGTTGAAGGCCGATCAAGGTCACTAATGATGATGGCTTTATGATGGGGTATGATCAAGGGTTTTATCACATCGCGAGGTGCGTCCTGGCTCATGACGGTGGTACCCCCGACCTTGATGTTCTAGAGGAATGGATTCTCACCCATCCCTTCTCAGATTATCTAAGAGAATTTTATGACCGCATACCCTTCTCTGATATTGAGCTTCAGCGCTATGTTCCAGTGTGATCCTGATTGGGTGGCCCCATTGTGATTGAGGCGAACTGAGGAGCGTGTGCGTTTGGCTCTGAGCGAGAGAGAGAGGCTGGCGAAGAGGCGAGCAAGTTGGGGAGAGGTAGAGCAAACCGTTGAGCCGACGGTAGAGCCCACTGAGTCTGAGACAAATGCCGATCAGATGCTGCACCATTCTCTCCGCGAAGAGAATGTCCATAATGAAGAGATGCGGCCTGAGAATTCTTAAATTTGTGCTCCTCTTTTGTAAAACATTATTTTGATTTCGCATATGTATAAATCTTTTCTTTTCCGTACTTTTGTCCGCACATTTGCTTCTGTAATAACTAGTATGCACCTTGTCCAACTTATAAGTTTGTTTTTTGCCCGCTTCCGATGTATGTTTGCTTTTTTGCTCGAATTTATTGTCTAAATTGAGTCCGCTATCCAGCCCCCTTGTTTGAGATAAGATTCCACGTCGATCTCGTGCGGACTCATCTTTGAAATATGCCCCCTTTGAATCTTATCTGAAATAATTTGTTTGCTGGCCGAGGATATGCCCCCTGGCCAAGGGTTTCGTTGAAAATTTACTCGAACAGACTTTATTTCTACCCGCGTATACTCAATAATATGCTAAAAGAGAAAATGTAAAATCTGGCCTTATTAATTTCGACTCATCCCGCTAGATGAGTGAAGATTACAAGCAAGTAAGAGAGCCTAACCATTCCCGTCGTAAACGAGAGGATAGCCATAACCCTAACCGATTTATTACGTGTAGTACCTTTTGAGGTTGTCTGCGTGCCAAGGTCTATTGAGTTCGTAGCCTTGATGATTTCTGAGCACATAAGTCCCTTTTTTTGATCTCTCTCGCGACTTGATAAGGGCCTTCCCAATTTGTTGTTAGCTTGCCCTTATTTGGCTCCATGCCCGTGGCCTTTCTATTTCGAAGAACAAAATCCCCGACCTTAAATGAATGATTGCGGTTTCGCTTGTCGTGTTGTTGTTTAGCGAGTTGCTTATAGTTCGCGAGTCGATGATATGTCGCCAATCTTTTTCCTCCACTAGATCCAAGTCGATCCGCTGTTTAACAAATTGTCCATTGGGGTCATATAAGGCGACAATCGATGTTGGGTAGAGCCATTTCGGGCCGAGTCATGGCCTCTGATCCATAGGTAAGAGCGAAAGGTGTTTCTCCCGTGGGTGTTTTTATCGTGGTGCGGAGTGCCCAAAGTATGTCGGGTAGCTCATCTACCCACCCTCCTGCTCTTATCCTGTCATCCACGCTCTTTTTTAACATCTTGATTATTTGCTTGTTGCCGGCCTCAGCTTGGCCGTTTCCTTGAGGATAAGCTACGGACGACTGCCAGTGTTTAACTTTGAATTCTTCACAAAGATTCGAGAAGTCCTTCCTAAATTGTGGACCGTGATCAGATACTACTGCCCGCGGGGCGCCAAAACGTGAAAAAATTTGATCATGTAAGAAATAACCTGCTGCTTTGGCAGTTATCTTGACCATCGGTTTTGCTTCGATCCACTTTGTGAAGTAATCCACAGCTACTATGATAACTTTGCATCCACCTCTTCCTGGTGGAAATGGTCCGATGAGATCGAGTCCCCACATGTCGAAAGGCCAGGGTGCGGTCACGATGCTTTGTTCGACCGATGGTATCCGGGGGATGTCCGCGTGCTTTTGACATTCTGGACATTCTCTAACCAATTTTTCTGAGTCTTTAAGAATTGTTGGCCAATAATACCCTGCGGTTATAACCTTCTGTGCCAAAGAGCTGCTAGCGGGGTGTCCCCCACATACTCCTTGGTGAAGTTTGATAAGGATTATCTTGATCTCTTCCTCTCGAACACATCGCAAAAGAGGCCTTGTTGCGGACCTTCTGTAGAGTATTCCATTGTTCACAATATATCTGGCCGCTCTTTTCTTAAGTGCGCGAATTTTATCCGCTCCGTCAGGGCAAGTCGCTGCTTTATATAAGCTCTGAACCTCATCGATCCAACATGTAGTCGGTGCTGGTGTATCGATTTCCATGATTTGTGTTTCTTCGATAGCGGGTATAGCCAGATATTCTATCATTATAGAAGGATCTGCGATTTCTTCTTTGAGCGACAGTTTGGAGAGATAGTCTGCTCGCTCGTTGTCCTCTCTTCGAATTCTGATGAACTCGCAATAATTGAAACCAACTTTTAGTCGTCGAACAATCTCACCATATTTTTCGAGAATACCGCAGTGTGTGTCATAGTCCCCTAAGATTTGGTTGACGATGAGTTGGGAATCACAAATGACTTTCACATTTTCCACGTTTAACTCCTTGGCTAACTTGAGACCGGCTATAACTGCTTCGTACTCGGCTTGATTATTTGTGGCCGGGAATTCGAACCTTAAGGCTTTTTCGATTTCCTCCGTCGTTCCGGGCTCCATTAAAATGACTCCGGCCCCACAACCCTTTCGATTAGATGCCCCATCAACATATAAGTGCCAACATTGATCTGGTTTACTCTTGGCCACAGCGGGCTCATGGGCTAAAGGCGAACTGGGTTGTGGCGAGCTAAAACTTGTCTCCACAATAAAATCTGGTAATGCTTGACTTTTGATAGCTTTACTAGGTTGATATTGTATATCGAACTCAGTAACTTCGATAGCCCATCTGAGCAGTCTACCCGAGAGATCCGGCCTGTGCAATATTTGGCGCATTGGACTATCCGTTAAGACAATAATTGTGTGTGAAGTAAAGTAGGCCCTGAGTTTGCGGGCAGCAATGACAAGCGAGTAGGCTAATTTTTCAATATTAAAATAGCGACTCTCCGCCGGACTGAGAGCCTTACTTACATAATAAACGGGATTTTGGAGGGTTCCGGCCTCCTTGACAAGAACGGCGGCAACAGCCCGGTCTGAAGCCGCCAAGTACAAAAACAAAATATCTCCTTCCACAGGGCTAACCAAAAGAGGCGGGCTCCCTAGATATTCCTTTAGAGCTTGGAACGCCTGCGAACACTCTGCGCTCCATGAGAAAGTTTTGTCGCCTCTGAGAATCTTAAAGAAAGGAAGACACTTCTCCGCTGACTTTGATATGAACCGACCCGACGCGATGATGCGGCCATTAAGCCTCTGAACTTCTTTGATAGTTATAGGCTCTTGCATGTCGATTAAAGCCTGAATCTTTTCTGGATTAGCCTCGATGCCACGACGACTAACCATAAACCCCAGAAACTTGCCCGCCTGGACACCAAAAGTACATTTGGCGGATTCACTTTCATCGAGTGTTTTGGGACATTGTTGAAATTTTCTTGAAGGTCACGCGTGACCGTCCCTCAATGACTTAACAACCATGTCATCTATGTAAGCTTTCATATTTCGCTTTATCTGTGAATCAAGAACACATGACCATTCGCTAATAGGTCGAACCCGCATTTTTCAAATTTCAAATGGCATCATCTCATAATAATACAATCCTCCAAATGCTCTAAAAGCCGTTTTTCTTTGTCGATCTCAAATGATCCGCACTTGATGATACCTGCAATATCGTCCAAGAAACTTAAAACCTCAAAGCCGTAAATACACCAACTAACCGGTCAATTCGTGGCAGCTGATAAGGATCCTTCGGACATGCTTTGTTGATGTCTGTGAAGTCGACGCACAATCTCCACTTGCCGTTGTGCTTCTTTACCATAACCACATTTGCCAACCAAGTAGGGTAGGCAAGCTCCTTTATGATTCCTGCTTGTAGAAGCTTTCCAACCTCTACTTTCATCGCCGCTTCCTTTTCTGTTGAAAATTGGCGCGCTCGCTGATGTATCGGCTTGAAAGTAGAGTCGACGTTAATATGATGTAGGGCGACGTCTGCTTCGACTCCCCGCATGTCGGTAACCACCCAGGCAAATGCACTCAAATTATCTTTGAGTAGTTGTATCAATTTTTCCCTTTCGACAGGACTCAGCCGAGCTCCTATCTTAACCTTTTGCTCGGGATATTCATCATTGATGACCACCTCGACCAACTCATCTTCTGCTGTAAAATCGAGTTCATCTCTGACTTGCAGTGTTTCGCACTCCACTTTGATCGGTTCAGATCAACAAAGAACCCCCGATCATATCGATATTTTCCATGTTGTGTGGTTGTTCGATTCGAACCCTCTTATTCCCTGTTCTCGTTTCATGTATGTATGTTAAGACAGTGGCAGGCTCGCTGATCGACGTTCCGATCCTGTCCCCGACATAAAACTTTATCCGCTGATGCGGAATGGAAGCTACCATCTGAAACTGCTTTAAAGCTGGTGTCCCGATTATCATGTTATAATCTCCCTTTTCAGTGCGGAAGGGTGCATAATCTCCCATCTGTACATCGAGGTCGATGGCCCCATTGACTGTATCTTATGATTGGTGAAGCCTCTCGGGGTGCCACTATGCGCCCTCAAATTAGAATCGCCGAACCCCAACTCTTTGAAGCAGTTGTAATATAAAATGTCGCGCCAAGCTCCTGTATCAACCATCACTCTATTGACACAGGCCCGATTGACAACCACTGAAATACAAAGGCACATATCCTCTGTATTGATCGAAGTCACCAGCTCACTTCGAGTAAAGGCGAGGGGTTGTTCATTTCCTCGCAAAACAATAGGCTTCTCCACATGTTTGTTGATGGAGCCGATGCGATTCTTACTCTGATTGTTACTGGGAGGAGGCTCAGTTATTATTCTAATGTTCCTGTCGAACTGACGAGTTTGTTGATTTCTCCTATCTGGACCACCAGCATCGAGTTTGAGGTGATCATGGTGTCCGCGAGCGAGTAACTTCTCTATTGCTCTTTTGAACTGGACACACTCATCAGTAGTGTGACCTTTATCCCTGTGATAGCCACAAAATTTGGATGCATCGCGGCGTGTATCAGGAACCATCGGGTATGGTTCAGGTATTTCGTCTCTTAATTCATTCAACACTTGAGAATAGGAAATTCTGAGCGGCGTGAAATGCTCGTCCTTAAATCTTTCAGGTTTCTTGATTTCCCGATCTGCCCCTCTGCGGGTATCTCTTGGTGGGCTGCGCTCAGCCCTCTGCTTGCCTTTATTGGACGAAGACGCTCCTTCGTTTCCCGCAGTTGCAATGTACTTCCTAGTCGAGCTCAACATCTCTTAAAGGTTCGCTGGTGGCGACAAAGCGAAATAAGATTTCAAATACCCCGGCTTCAACCCTGTTTAGAAGCTAGTCATGACAACGTTATCTGCTATACCCCTGGTTAGCTCATACACTTTATAAAACCGCTCATAATAGCTGCGGGTAGCCTCGTTGTCACCTGTCGTCGGACCTCATGCAGTCTATGTGGGTCTTTTAGGTCCTCCTACCGACCTAAATTCAAATATAAATTTGTTGATCGATCATCCCAAGATAGAATCGAACCGGGGAAGATCATGGATCCATGATGCTTTGCCGATCTTGCATTGACCCTACAAATGCTATACACCAAGCCTCGCCGCTAGATGTACACAAACCGATTCTCTTTTTGAAAGGTCGATGACAATCCAATCTAGAGGATCTGTAGCTCCATGGTAGTTAATAAAGTTGGGATAGTGAGTCCCTCCTCTTGGTGCCGCTTTCAATATACTGGGATGGAGTACACTCGTTCCCCATGTAGGAACCACTTTGACACCCTTCGTAGTTTTTTGTAGCTCCTCGATCTGTTTTTTCATGATGCCCATCTCCGCATGGTTCGGGGGAATGGGCGGAAATGGCATATGCCCTCCTTGATCTTGCAAGTCCCCATGTCCTTCTGTGCGAGTACGGACCTGTCGAGGATTCCTTGGTCGCCCTGGGGCTACACCGCGGTCGTTGACCACGGGCCCCAGCCGACCTAATGCTGATCTCCTGTCCCCCCTCGGCTGTGAGGTCGCATGACTGCTTCCTTCTATTTCTCATTCTTTGTGGTCGAACTGCTTTTGGGGAATGAAGGTGGGTGTATTTACGCTTGTGTGGGTTGAGGAGGGGTGAATTTGCGGATTGGTCGGGGTGGCAGTCCCTCGGCGATCAGCATTGCATTCCCTACCTGCATTTCCTCTACATACTCCATATGTGCCTGTAGTGCTATTTTGTATGAATCTTGTTGTGGGGGCGCTCCCCCTGTTGAGACCTCATGTTCGTTATTTGGGCCAGATGCCCCTGCGATCCCTTTTTCTTTATTTGTTCTGACCGCCTCCTCGTGTATTTCGCGGGCTTTGGCTCTTTCCCGAATATATGCTCGCATATCGGTCGTGAGGGCAGGGTTGACGTCTGCCCCATCTGACATGACTCTTCTGCTCGCCTCTCCACGCAGCGTGTTCGCTCCACGTGTCGGGCGCTAATTGACTGGTTTAGTCGGTGTTACTGGGTTCAAGTTTTTCCCGCCAGCCATCACTTATGATTTTTTGTGGGTATTTTCTGGAGACGTGATTTGGCTCAGTATATCGAGGTAAAAAGTGTTCGTGTTTTCGAGCGGCTTGTAGCAAAATGACCAAACTTTCCTTACTTGAAGATCCAAAAGCGCCAAAGAGGGTGTATAAACCAACCTGGATACTTAGAGATGGACTCAAGCGTGAGTATACGATGAAGTTGGTGATCTCCGTGTAGGTTGTTTGAGATGAGGAGAGCAGCGGTTTCTGGGCTGTATTATCCCAAAAAAGTTCAAAACTTTGGTGACCGACAGACTGTAGATGATGATAAGTTCGCCTGAGACACCGTGAAATCGTCTTTGTGGTGGAGTAAGTGGCCTCCAAATGCTGAGTGATAATGATGTTCCCGGTAACGGAGCCAACTGATGTTGCGTGGAACACCAGATTTGCGGTAACAGTGTTTATCTTACGGAAATAAGGCTGCGATGTGTGATTTCTACGGTGAGGACACGGTGGTGATCAAGAACAGTTGTGGCGGTTTGAGTGTTTGTGATGAACAAATGAATTAGTCGACAAATTGGCAGAGTTTCTGCTTGTATCATATTAATAGCTTAAAGCTTGAGAGAGTCCTCTATTACAATGTGATCCCCATATATAGGCAAAAAGTAAGTCGGTTTCTTGTTCATCGACAAGACAACCGAGAGTATATAGCTAAGTTAAGCATGCATGCAAAGATACAAGTGTCCTAGCCACCAGTAATGTGTTGCCACCGGGTCGCCACCGGATAAGCGTGGCGGGCAAATGAGTAGCGAAGTATGGTCGAGCAAATGACTCGCTTGTGCCTTGAGTATATAGGTTGGAATCACATGGAGAGAATGGGTCCGGCTTACTGTTGGCGGTCATGATCCGGTTGTAGCTGGCGGCTAGAAGAAGCTTGGTGGCAGCGACCAGTTAGGGTATAAGCCCATTATCTGTGTTGATGGGCCAAGATTGTAGGCCCAATATGGACGAACAGGGCCCCACTCCAATCCGGGTATATCATCTAGGAGGTTTGTTGATATGATTTTATTCTCCCTTCAAACCTCTGAATTGAGACTCTTGTGGAATGGTAATGTGTTGAGCCCTATCGAACCTCAAAGAGGTACAGACAAGGAGACCCCCTGGCCCCCTACTTATTTGTTCTTTGCATGGAATGTCTGAGCCAACTGATAGATACAACAATTAGTGATGGATGTTGGAAACCTGTCAAGTTCAACAGACAATCTTCACCTCTATCTCATGTCTTTTTTGCTGATGATTTGGTCCTCTTTGGAGCAGCCTCTATGGAACAGGTTGGTGTTATCAAGCAGGTTCTAGATAAATTATGTGATTATTCAGGCCAGAAAGTTAGCATTGGTTAGTCCAGATTTCATGCTTCCAAGAATACACCCCCTAACATGAAAAACTTAATCAGACAAGAACTTGCTATGTAATGCACTGATAACCTAGGACAGTATATTGGGATGTCACTCCTGCACTCCAGGACCACTAAAGGTACTTACAGCTTTATTGTTGACAAAATGAGGAAAAAAAAACTAGTTAACTGGAAAGCCAAAAGTCTATCTCGAGCACGTAGAATGATTTTGATTAAGAGCTCTCTAGCAACTCGTCCTTTTTATGCAATGAAAACTGTAAAACTTCCTCAAAGTTGATTGGATGATATGGAGAAGATCTGTAAATGCTTCTTTTGGGGGTGAGGAGAATGGTGAGCGAAGAATGCACTTCTTATCCTGGAATAAAGTTTGTCAACCAAGAGAGAATTGAGGATCAGGGTTCAAAAATCTGAAAAATATGAAATTGCACTCCTTGGAAAGTTAGTTTGGCAAGCACTTATGGATGATCGGTCATTGTGAAAGAAGATCTTGATCCACAAATATGGTAGTCCCTTTGAGAAGCCTGAAGATACCAGCTCAACTGTGTGGAAAATTATTTGCCTAGCAGCAACAGCTTTGAAGGAGGGTTTTGATGTCATTAATGACTCTATTGTCTAGAGTAGTACCTGTACTAAAAAGTACAGTGTTGCATATGGTTATGCCTTCCTATGCAAAGACTCCCAGCCTGCTGCTGACAAGATCTAGGATGATGTTTGGCATCTTAAAGGACCTGCTCGCCTCAATTTTACTATGTGGCAAACGGCCCATAACGCATTGCCTGCAATGTCTTTGTTGTTTAGACGTCATGTTTCACCAACAACCTACTGCAATTTTTGTGATGCTGAGGAAACTTGCTTACATGCCTTGAGAGATTGCAAGACCTCAAAGCATATGTGAAAGAACATTGTTCCTAGGCATCAATGGAGGTATTTCTTCTCCCAGGTTGATCCAGCAGATTGGATTTGAAGATCTATCACTGACCGAGGAAGACACAACAAATGGTCATACCAATTTAGGGATATGATTTATTGTATCTGGCACTGGAGAAATAAGATCCACCATGGAGTTCAAGATGGCCACCCTCACCTTCATATGTTGATCTCAAAATCCGAAGCTCGTGTTCGAAATCTTAGACTAGCATGAAATTTTGATTAATTTTTGTGTAATAGTTTTTATTGTTCCCGAAAATTTGTAAGTTGTGGTGTTTCACTTTTTGATATTTTAATAAAAGGATCATTCTTCAAAAAAAAAAGAATATCGGCAATCTGAAATCGAGATGGAACATAGGAGAATGATATAACTTTGTCTTCTAACTTTTCATGGATGAAGTGTCTATCAATTTTCATATGTTTGGTTCAATCATGGTGCACCAGAACTTTAGCTACAGCAATAGCTGATTGTTTGTCACAGGCCATGTTTATGGATCCATCAATTGTAGCTTGAAGGTCTTTCATTATTCTTTTTAGCCAAATTCCTTTGCAAACTCCCAAGAGTAAAGCTCAAAATTCAGCTACAACGCTGCTATGGGCTGCTACCAGTTGTTTCTTACTATGTCGTGTCATAAGGTTGCCCCACACAAACGAGCAATAGCATGTGGTTCATCTTCAGTCCACTTGTGATCTAGCATCCATGAATATTTCAACCGTCCTACCAGATGATTTAGATAAGAACAACCCTTTTTCTTGGGTCCTTTTAATATACCGTGGGATACGATTGTCATCTTCCATGTGATCATTTGATGGATTGCTTAGGAACTAACGCACAATGCTTACAGTACTGATGGTGGGTCGAGTGTGAGTCAAGTAAACAAGTCTCCCCACCAATCTTTGGTAACACCCTTTATCCATTGTTGCCTCTTATGTTCTTGGTTTTAACTTGACATTGGGATCCATGGGAGTGGAAATGGGTCTGCGTCTAGGGCTGAGTTTGGATTGGTTTGGGTGGGTTTGGGTTGGTTTTGAAAGACTCGGGTCGGTTTGGGGCGTCATAATTCGTTCCCTAAACCAAACCAAAACAAAGTCAACCCCAATGGTTTGGTTCAAATTGTGTTTGGTTTGGTTTCGGTTTAACAAGCCTAATCTTTAAAAAAATAACAGAAACCAACATTTCTTACATAAACTCTAAATAGCTACATCCAAACTAAAATAAATTACAAACCAAAATGATAAAAAAAAAAATTAAAACAACTAACAAGTAACAACATATTACAATATAATTCAGCTACGATCAATCCTCCATAGTTGCATACTTACATACATGCATATACTGATTTACATATTTACATCAAAAGAGCAAAAGGCTGAACTAAACTGTACTACTGGGCTAAGTGGGCCGTGAGTCTAAGATTGTTATATACTGGGTTATATTGAAAAAAATGGGTTATATTGGGTCGGTTGGGTAGTGGGTATAATATATATAATTAATGTATGAAATTTTTGGTTTGGTTTGGTTTGGATTGGATTGGGTATAATTAAAAATATCCGAAACCAACCCAATGCAATTCGGTTTGGTTCCAAACCAAACCAATTCATGGTTTGTTATTGGTTTGGTTAATTCTAGGGATGGCAATCTCGCCCAACCCGACCCTGCCCTACCCGTTACCCTACCCATTCGGGTATGATTTCCAACTACCCATTCGGGTAATGGGTCGGGTATGGGTAAAATTTCTATACCCGTTCGGGTATCGGGTCGAGTATCGGGTATAGCATAAAACCCAACCCTACCCGTCCCCCACCCATTCCCGACCGCACCTACCCTACCCGTTGCTTTTCTTTGAGGTTAGTAGAAATTAGAAAAGAACTAAACCTAACGTTATCAAGTAGAAAAAAAGAACCGATAAAAAAACTAAAAACATTAGTTCCTAATAAGACATTCATTTGCAAAATGTCTTAACTTGTACTTAAAATCAAATTCATTTTGTACTTAAAAAAATTATTTATACATGTTCATGTACCCGTACCCTACCCGTTACCCGTTGGGGGTGGGTATGGGGGGATTTTATTTATACCCGTTCGGGTATGGGTCGGGTATGGGTAAAAAAAATTAGGAGTGGGTATGGGTCGGGTGGAGCTAAACCCGTCCCCTACCCGACCCATTGCCATCCCTAGTTAATTCAGATTGGTTTGGATCGATTTACGGTTTGGATTGGTTTACTAGTTATTTTGCTCAGCTCTGCGTCCATACATTCTTGTTTCTTTGAGAATATCCAAGGCGTATTTTCGTTGAGAGATAGAAATTCCTTGTTTAGATCTAGCTACTTCCATTCCAAGGAAAGCATCTTAGATGGACAAGGTCTTTGATCTCAAATTCTTGTGATAAGAGAGTCTTGAACCTTTTAAATTCCATCTAATAATTTCTTGTCACTACAGTGTCATCAACATAAACAATCAAAGCAGGAATTTTTCCGTTAATGAATTTCTTGATAAATGAAGTATGATCAATATGTGATTGTGCATATCCATCCTTTTTCAACACCTTCGTAAAACGCTCAAACCATGCATGGGGAGATTGTTTGAGCCCATACAATGACCTCTGTAATTTGCACACCTTGCCTTTTTGCTGACTCACATTTTCAAAACCCGAAGGTACATCAATGTAAACTTCTTCGATTAATTGTCCATTTAAGAATGCATTCATAACATCTAACTGGAACAGAGGCTGATATCTGTTTGCAGCAATAGATAATAGGACTCGTACTGTATTGAACATAGGCCGTTCTCCATTTCCACCATGTTGCCATGGCGCAATTTGAAGTACGTAGACAGTTTTTTAAAACTGCATGAGCACCCTCAACCTTGGCATTGTGGGTGTTCCCTAGGTGGAACACATATTCGTCCACACATTCACATATTATTCTTTGCAATCGTCCAACCAATTCGTCTCAATGTAACTGAATACATATACGCTTATCTTGCTCTTTATTTCATCCACTCCAACCAAGTATTCTTCTTCAGTGTCCCTGTATATAACTCGCTTCCATATCTTCTCTATCTCAGCAGAATTATCTTTAATGAGCGATTGCCTAAACTTCACTTGCACTACTTTCTCGACATGCATTGACACGAGAGATTTTAGCGGTTGGAAATATTGTGCGGATGACAGACATTAAAGCTTGCTCTTTGTCAGTCACAATCACATTAACCGTGGTGTCAATGGTCATAAGTGCTTTTCAGTTTTCTTAAAGCCCATTCGTAAGTCTCAGTAGTTTCTGGAGCTTAAAAAGCAAACTCAATTGAGAATGTAATGTTAGTAGAGGTGACCCCAACAATCTATAGGAACAGAAACTTACACTTATTTGTCTTGTAAGTACAATCCATCAAGTACACATGAGGGAAGTTCTTGACCAACAACTGCGTCATTTGGAGCCCAAGACACAAATATTACACTCTCACCTTCTCGTGTGTAACAAAAAAACACATCATCTTCACGAGCCTTGTAAAACACCTCTTGAATAACCATCTGATTGGATCTCTCTAATTTCTTCAACTTAATTTACCATTTGATTGTAGATTGTTTGCACGAAAGTTGCATTGTGTTCGTTCCTATCCCTCGACGCCTTTAGTATATCTTTAAGGCATTCTCCGCTCATCGTCAAACTCATAACAAGCTCATTCTCATCTTTTGACAAACGTCTCTTGAAGGAATATCTCAAATCTGACTTGTTCCAACTATGGTTGTAAAAACGTTTTTCACAGTCACCCACCGACTGTCTTCTCCATCTTCAATAACAAAAGGAATGGACACCCACATATCTTTAAGAATCTATTCTGGGGCTTACCTTTCCCAACCCCTCCCGTCAACCCTTTTAACATACTTGTTGCGCACGTCGCCTCCCTTTTCATAAGTGTATTTCACATAAGGACTACAACCATTTGACTAGTCTAACTTCTACCTGATTAGTATCATCTCAATGTTTCATGAAACTGATATTATCCATTCAATAGCTTATGTGTCATTTTTGAATATATACACATGTGATTCATACCAATAATTAGCGATCATGGGAATGATTTTTCAAATCTAACGTCACTTTTTTGAATATATTATTACATGTTCAGTAATGAATGCATCAGCGGAAAAAACTTGTTTGGAGTTATTTCATCTACTTCCACTAACTGAAAGTTATTCTCTTGGTTCATCAATTCTAATGCAATGAGTTCACCTATGCTAAGGAAGTTGTCATCACGACCGTCATTTTCACCAATAGTGTCATCTCCCGGTTATGTTATGCACAATCGTCAAATCATGATTAAATGTCATAAATAAGCTAAATTTAACGCTTAGAAAGACAGGGGTACTTATACATTGACACGAACTTTGGTTTGGGTTCCTTTGGCAATCTCATCTAACTGTGGCAAATCTCGAATGTTGTCATCTTGTTGAATTGTTCGAGAGTCTTCACCAAAAACCTAAGACAATATGCAACACAAAAAAGAATTGAAATATGTTTTTATTGTTGTAGAGTTGTCCAAAAAACTATTTAAAAACCTACATTGCCTTCATATTTTGTGTATGCACTATTAACATCGACATGTTGTGATTCTCGGACGTTTGCATCTTGTTGACTGGCTTCCTGCCCTCATCAGCTTGGACATCAGAAAGGCAATCGTTTGTGGCTATTGGTGATCTCCATTACTATTACTGATGGACAAATCTGATTCTACAAAAACACCAAGTAAGAAGTTCCAGATATCAATATTAATCTCCAAAGTCGATTGTCACACGTAAAATAACGCCATGCAATGGTGCACATACATTCATCTATGTCAAACTTGGAAAATTGTCCAACATTCGGCAGTACAAAGTCGATCCTCCACAAAAAGACATCACGCAAGGTCGAATGTCACACATTCAACTCTGGTAAGGTCGATTTAATCTAGGTGAAAAGTAAGGTTCAAACTTTTGCAGCATTCGATCACCAAGTCCAAAATAAGAGTACAATACACTAATTCCATGTAAATTATAGAATTTTTACAGGTCTATTACACCAAAACAACTCACAATAATAGATTGAAATACCTTCTCATTGATTTTTCTTGAAACCCCAATTCCTCCAATTGAGGTTTTTGATTCCTTACCTCCATCCATTAAACATTGGTATACAACCTCCAAATCAAGAATTTTTTTCATAAGGTTTGGATGGATTTGATGTAAATGAATAAGAAGATGATGATTATGAAAAAAAAATTGATGAAGATGGAGATGATAATGAGGGTTTAGAATGATAAAGATGAAGGGTTTTGTGGTGATGAAGGGTGATGAATACAATGATTTAGGTTGATGAGGGTTATGAATATGAATTATGAAGATGATGAAGAATTTTGGAAGATGGTTTGTGATGATGAATGATTTGGGGAATGAGTTTATAAAGATGAAGTTGTTGGAGAGAAATTATGAGGTGTGTAGGTAGGGATGTGAGATATAAGATATATAAAATTAAATGACTAATTTGTAATAAAAATAAATTGGAGTGAAATTAGTATTGTAATGTAAATAAATAATAAAAAAATATTTTAAATTCAATGTAGTGTAAATATTGAATTTTCTTTTCTTTTCTTTTTGTATGATAAAAAAGGATTGAATTGTTCTGCGGTGTGAATAAAAGTCCATTTAAAAGTAGTAGTAGTGAAAATGGAATTTTGTTCAATATAATGATTATGATGATAGATTGTCAAATGGAATCATATCCCTAAAGCTCGGATGACAAACCTATCTACTAGTACATACCAAAGCGGCCCAACCCACTATCCAACACACCCTAATAGAAACCCTTATCTCCATCTCAACAATATCACATATATATAAACCACATCCATTAAGCCAATTTCGGCAGTGCTTCAGGTTTTCAAGACGCAGGGTTTCACTCCCCTCTGGCGGCGGCTCGATCGGACTAGCTATCTTATTTTGCTTCTTTCTGCTCTTATCTTTTCTGTATTTGATTGATGATGTTCATACTTTAATAACAAATCCCTGTTTGTTTTTTTTTTTCTCTGTGCTATTTTTTTTGGATTTTAATAATTGCTCTCATAAATTACCAGATTGTGGAGCATTTTGCACCCTATACTATCTGGTTCAGACAGGGGCATATAATAATTTAATGATTTAGTCTATCTTCAATCTCAATCTTCTGTTTGAGGATGTGAGGAACTGTTCTCCAATACAGCTCTTTTCCTAGATAGACTCAAACATTTGATATAATGTGTGAATTAATCTGTTAAAACTCCATTGTTTACTTTTAGCTTCGTTGATTTTTCTTTTGTTATGAGAACGGGGAATATTCTTGCTCATTTATTTTTGTTTTCTTTTATTTTTGTTATAGTATTAACACGTTATTTTCTACAGTAGAAACTCCCGTGTAGGGAGTCACTCACGTTGGTGATTCTGGACCACACTGTGTGGGCAGAATCACCTACGTGAATCACCTACATTCATAATAGAATTTCCCATATATTGAGGCCTTGCAATTCAGCGATCGGCTACTTGTTGGTAGGATTCATAGAGAAAACCGAAGGCCCGTTGCCCTTTCAAGTTATATTTACATAGCAGATTTCAATCTCCCCATAACTTATTTATTTAATAATAATGAAAAACAACAGAACAAAACAACAACGGTCTAAAATAGACAGACTTTACGGGAAAAAAAAATTGGTAAAAAAACCCATGAGGTCGAAAACTTCACCTGGAACACCAACAAATTTTCGGTAGCCTAGCACCATCACTCGCTTGAACCATGCAGTAAAAAGAAGCCTAGAAGGACATCCTGTCTTGAATGAGTTCCAAGTAGGCTGCAAGAAGCGCCGGAGAACCATGACTTGCGGCCTATGTTCGGACACTTACCACCAAACACGGGTGGAACCGAGAGAGAAGGATAAAAGTACCAAAACCCATAGACCGCTAGCGATGAAGCACAAAGCCGCAGCTAGAAGTGAAACTACCAAACCGAAGACCAAGCCTTCCTTCAAACTCTAGTGACCTTTTAAAGCCTGTCCACAGATCTCCATCGAATAAAGGAAAACGTCTGCCAAGAAAACTCCAAACCGGATTCAAATGAGAAGCAAACGATCTAAGTCCCACCACAACAAGGAAATCATCTGTCAAAAAACTCGCAAAATTGCAAACTTAGTCGCAGTAATTGACACGCTGCAATTTTGATCCCGATTTTTCTTCATCGCGAATTTTGGTATTTTAGGTGGTTTTTTTGGAAAAATGGTCCGAACGCTTTAAAATACTTACTTTGAACAACTTTGGCCGCCAGCATCAAAAGGAAGCGGAAAGTAGAGAGGCCGATGACAGAGGAGAGCTTTGAGAGAAAGTGTTTTTAGAAAGAATTTTTTTCGTTTTTCAGTTTGCGTTTATTCATAGTTTAAATATAATTAATGTCTTACCATCCCATAATCATCTGCATCGCCATCATATGATTTTGTCTTCTTGATTATGAGCAACTACATTATACAGTGAAATAAATATAATTTCTCAAAATAAAATATGGAAGAAGCAAATGTTAAAAGAAATATGTTCAGTTTCTCAAATTAAAAAAAAATGTTCATGGGTTATATTAATGCACTATTATAGCTGTCTAAAGTCACGAAGAAATTTTATTAAGTTTTAAATATAATCAAATGGGGTATCATATTGAGACCGAGAAAAATACAAAGTATTTACTTGTTGTATATATCATTTTCTCAAATTAAATGTGTAAGCAATATGCTTGAAATCACGAGATGTGCTCATTCCTATATGAAAATGTGACATATATTATATGCATCATTTATGCAATGATACTGTATAAGATTATATAAGATATATCATATTATATAAGTCATTTTTGGTTGAGGAATGCGACTAAATTAAATATTTAAAATGCATCAATTTGTCTCATGAAGGCGAATAAGACAAAATGAAATTCATCTGAATATATTATTTACCGTGGTTATTACCGCATTTTTATGAAAATATTATCATGAAAAAGTTGGAATCTAGATGATCAAACCCACCCCAAAACACTTTATGGGCCCAAAAGAACCTGGAACTCGCAGTGACGGCAAAGGGGCTTGTGTTGGTTTGCTCAAATTTCCTTATGGGAGTCCGAAATCGAGTTTTGATCATCTCAAGTTGAATCAAATTCAACCCAACAACAAAAGCTCTCTCGCTGCGCCATATCTCTCGAGTAGGACTACTACGCATTACCGACTTTTAACCGATCTCCGAATTACTGACCCAGTGGAGTTCAGGATCTTTGGAGGCTTTAAGCAAAAAAAAAAAAAAAAATCAAGCCAACAACAAAAACAATAAAACCAACTCAAAAAACGAAATTTAATGTTTTTATAAATCAAATAACACGAAATAAATGCATAAGTAGGTTTGTATAAATTATACCAACACAAGAAGACGTTGAATAATGAGTCAAAGTAAAATCCAAGATTTTCCGGCATGACATCATCTACATAAGGTCGTGAACTCTCAGACAAGCTCAAGATCCTTGATGCTTGAGCATCCAAAAGATCATGTCTTTTGCTTGAATATTCTAAATATTTACGTGAGAGGACTTTTCTCCTAATACACTTAAAAATGACGCCTAATTGAGTATGGAAGATTAGGGTTTACATTATACACAAAACCCTTTATATAGGCTTAATTAGGACACCCTACGGCAAGTCCATGGGATGGTATCAAAACAAATTTTGATACCTAAGTGAAGGTATTAGCATCTCCAATGGAAAAAAGAAAAGGTATCAAAATTTGAGGAGATACCACTTGAGGTCTCAAATCAGAGACCAAGGCAAATACCTCCTCCAACCTCTCACGCGCGCGGGTGAGCTTTCTTTTTGCAAAAATACAAAAGTTGAGCTACCAATTCAGTAGTCGCGTGAGCATGTTGCAAAAAGTACAAACAGAATATCACACTTTATTCTCACATTTCTCAACAAAAATCAATAAAATAATAAAAATCATGTAGAACTATAAAATAAAATAAAAAAAGAAAGGAGGAGTAAATTATTGTTGGATAGAATAATACGAATGCAAGTTCAATTCTATATATACCAACTCAATTCACTCGTTCTCCACCAATTCTTCATCACACTTTTCGTTCTATTTTTTTTCTCTCATTGTGTACATTTTAATTACTTTAGCTCTTTCAAAATGTCATCAAAACGAAGACCCAAGGGTTGGAAAGTTGGTGAAGACGAGGCCCTTTGCCGAGCAAGGTTAATGATTGCAGGCGACCCCGAGACCGGGATTAACCAAAAAGAAACAACAATGTGGGCTAAAATTCAAGAACAATCGAATTGAATCGACCGACCGAAGGAATTTACAGGGACACAAAAATTTGCTCTACACGTTGGAAAAAAATCAACAAAGAGTGCATGGCCTATGGTGCCGCTTTCAGGAGGGCTGAAATTGCTCGATCAAGCGGAGGAAACCACACGGATGTGGTAACAATTCTATCCATTAACGTACATCATTTTTTTTAGGGACGTACATGATTTTGAAGATATGCGTACGATGCAGGTGGATCCAAACATATTCACCCCAAAGAAGAAAAAAATTTGGAAAACAAAACAAAAAATTATAATGGATCGTGAAATGGCCGACGCATGCCCAACCCCACCACCTCCGACGAATTCGAGCACGGCTAGGAATCTATTTCCGTCGCCTAACGAGACCGATTGGCTAAATTGTGACTTGAATCATCCTTGAATAATGAAGCTTGGAGTGCGCGTTTAGTTTTACTTTCAACGGGTTGTTTGGTTTTAATTTTAGTTGCGTGTTCACTTTCTATTTTCGTTGTAATATGTGCTCACTTTCAATAATGTGTATTTGTGTCATGAAATAAATGTTAATGGGTTTTGTTATGGATCTAGTTATTAAGTGGTTTTATAAAAAAAAAGTTATTAAGTGGTTACGGATACGATTATAATTGGAAAAACAATATGAAAATAAAAATAAAACACAAACAAGACAATACATTAATTGAAAAAAAACATAGACAGTGGAACAACGAAATAAAAGAAAAAGAAACACAAACACAACAACATATTGTGGCATACAAGATGAGAAATTCGCCAATTATTGAAACCACTCTTCCTCTTTTTCTTCTTCCTCCGTGCATCTTCTTGTTCCATAAGTGTTGTATTAGATCACGCTTTAGGTTTTTGAAATCACTTTACATTTTAACCCTCGATACCTATCCATGAACCCCTCGCAAATCACTTATTCCATCACGTTGCACATCTGCTTTCCATCGTGAGGTCCGCTATAAATTTGTGCTTTAATTGGATGCGTAGTGTCTCATTTAGGTCAATGAAAACGGTTTCATCTTCTTTGCGCTCATCTTCCACTATCATGTTGTGCAATATTACACAAGCCATCATTATATAGTAAAGATCCTCTCTATCCCACCCACGAGCATGCCCTCGAACAATGGCCCAACGTGCTTGCAAGATCCCGAAAGCTCTTTCTACGTCTTTACGAAATGCCTCTTGCATCCGGGCGAAATATTGTTGCGCTGGAGTACCGGGATTAGATATTGTCTTCACAAAAGTGGCCCACTCAGGGTATATGCCATCAACTAAATAATAACCATGACCATAATGTCTTCCGTTAACCACATAGTCAACTTCTGGATTTTTACCCCAAACATACATCATCAAACAATGGGGACTTCGCTAAAACATTGAGATCATCCAGGGATCCGGGAAGTCCAAAGAATGCATGCCAGATCCAGGTATCGTAAGATGCAACTGCCTCAAAAATTATTGTCACGCGTCCTTTATATCCAATAAACTGGCCTTCCCATTCTTTTGGACATGCATTCCACCACCAGTGCATACAATCCAGGCTACCTATCGTCCCGGGGAACCCTCTTTCTTCGGCTTTGGCCAACAACCTGATGCAAGTCACCCGCGTTTGGACGACGCAGATACTCTTCTCCACATACCTCATATATAGATCGAGTGAACTTCTTCAATATCTCTATGCTCGTTGACTCAGCTATGGCCCAAGTGTCATCAAAAAGATCTGCAACTATGCCGTATGCTAGTTGCCTTATAGCACATAACACCTTTTGCGTTGTTGAGAATCCGGGTCGGCCGAGGGCATCATCTCTCTGGATGAAATAGTTATTATGGTTTCCACATCACACATGATCCGTTCGCATAGAGGCCTATGCATTCTAAATCGAGAACGAAACATATCCGGCGTGTACATACAAGGATCTGCAAAGTATTGTTCATGCAATAATGCATGTGACTTTCTCTATGACGGCGTATGTACCGGCGGTTGGGAGCAGAACCACCCCATTGTGATGATCTTCCATCTTCCTCTTCTTGTTGTGCATTGAATATTGTCATCATCGTGTCATCTTCTTTGCGGCGTTTGGAAGCCTCACCATCATTTTTCTTTAACAATTTTAGAAATCTATTCATTGCATAAACAATAAGGAAATATTATATGAATATTTGGACGGAATTTCTTGATAATTGAAATGGGTGTGAAGAAATGATGTAATAAGATGTTATATATAGATATGATAAGTTGATATGAAAATCTTATCCGTAATCTGATCGACCAATGATACAATGACACGTGTTGGGATCATTTGATAACTTATTTGTGCTGGATTGGTAAAGAACACGTCCGTAATCTTGCTGACCAACTAGAACACGCCATGTGGCAGATGAATATATTTTTGAAAATTTCTATCCGTAATTCATCTGACAAATCAAAGCATGCCACGTAGCGGATTGATCCATTCACAAGTTTATGATGGTTATTAAAAAAATCACATACGTATTATTTCAGCGAATCATGACACGCCACATGGCGAATTGACTAGTCAAGAATTTATTATCGTAAATTTGGATTTTATTTTACTTGTTGTTGTGTATAGTTTTTCAAAATTAATGTTAAGTAAACAATATGTTAATTAATACGATAATATTTTTTTTTTGAGGGTGACAATATTTTTTATATTATTGAAACATTAATAATTTAATCAAAATGAATAAAAAAAATGATACTACTAAATTTTGATATTTTGGGTTGGAGATGTTGTTTATAGTATCAATTCAAATTTTGATACTTTGGTTTGGAGATTTAAAATTTGATACCCACCTAAACACTGCTCATAGATCAAATTTTGATTTTTGATCGCCATGGGTTGACTTGCCTTAGAAGAATCTAGATCATTTAATTACCCTTAAGTTTTCATTGACATTTTTCAAGCTCATTAATCTTTACTTAATCCCATTAAGTAATAAGCACATTATGAAACATTTTTCCTATTAAGTATTATTGCATTTAATTGTCATATATATTTACAAAATTTATTTTATTATGAGTGTCTTTAAAGACACTACATGATTTTTTTTTACCGGACGCACTGCAACAAAGATAAAAAAAAGTGTTTACCAAAAGACTACACGTTAAATATTTAAACGGTAATTCTACCGATAGCACCACATTGGTAAAAGTAAAATTTATTATATCCAAATTGGTTTGACGATTGACAATTTTCTCTCATATTTATGAAATGATCCTCAAAAATGAAATTTACGTTTAGACCCCTCACCCCTTCCCCTTCCCCTTCCCCCTTCACAACTTTCGGATCCTCACCCCTTTGTAAATGGACGGCACCTTCTTCCCATCTTCTCATCTTTGCCGGTTTCATCCTTAAAATCATCTCTTGTCATCACTCTTCCTCTGATCAATCCATCAAAGTGGCCTCTAAACTTTTTTACCTTATTTCTCTCACGCGATTCGAGGTCAGTGGGGCCTGAAACACGCACGGCAACACCACTCCGATCATCTTCTTCATAGCACCGGCGAGAGCTCCGAGTTTCCATCTCAGCACATCTTTAACTCCTCCACCCATCATTCTCGTCTGCATTAATTTGTTGTCCATCACAACACAAAAGCACGAACCACTGCTGGTCATACATAACTATAACAAGTTATAGAAATGCGGTGCCCTTAATTTGGGTGCCGAAACGTGGCGTTTCTTAAAAGCGCCCTTTTATTATTCAAATGTATAAATAATCATTTTTCTTCATTAAAGTGTATAAAATGTTAATTATCTCAGATTTTCATCAATTAAATTTTTAAGAAATAATAGTTAACACAGATTAGTAATGTCCGCCATAAATCGAACATCACTTTACTTTTGTGTTTTTTTAGGTGCTTAAATAAATTTTTTTCCGGTGCTTTAATAACTTTTTTTTTTTTAAACCTAGTTTCTAATTTGCGAATTGATAATAGAAGAAAATAAAGAGCTAATTATTGTATTACTCGGATGCTTGGATCTCTTTACCTACATACTTTTGGGTGAGTTCTTGCCGAAAGACACGGAAGTGGAGTCGCTTCTTCAATCACATACGCGCGTCCATGTAACCAAGTCCTGGTCCAAAACTCCTTTTATCCCCATGAAGCGAGGGCTATATTGAGTATTCCTCTCTCCGCCGGGATACATAAGGATGATATTATATGGCAATATGATAGGAGAGTAAAGTATTCAGTTCGGGTGGGTTACCATTTGGGATGCTTGTGATGTTGAGGAGCTTTCTAATCCTATCACGACCTTATGGTATATTTGAAAACTCGATGTTCATGGATATACGACGGTAAGGCAAGAAACATCGGGGCCTGATAACACACGCGAATGAAGAGGCGGTTGAATATACTTAGTCTACGCTACGCCTCTCTTGTCCCGTGTGGCCCCGCCTAGTTGGCCTGTGGTTTGGTCACCCCGCAGAAGGATTTATCAAAGTTAATACAGATGTGGCTTGTGTCGATGAAGCGTCTTCCATTGGAGTTCTTTTTTTCTCGTAAAAATCCGGGTCATATACAACATGCAGCTTTCTTAGAGGATCGTGGGAAATATGGATGTGGAGACATTGAGCTATCTCGCGATCTTTCATGCTATTTCCTTGATTATTCTCCGGGAATCCCTCGGATCATGATGGAGACGGATTCATTATCTTTCATTCAGCGCCTTCACTCTAGTGGAGTCGACTAATCATCCTTATTAGGATCCATAGTTATGGATTGTTTAATTTTTGGCTAGGAGTTTTGTTTCATGTTCCTTTTCATTTATTAGGCGCTTTGACAAGTATGTCGGCTCATTGTCTTGCATGTGTATGGTTGTCGGTTGTAGGGCTAGTCACCTGGGATGTAGCCCCTCTTAGGGATGCTTGTGATTTGGTCCTTTGGACAAGGTTTAATAAAATTGTTCCTTCAAATAACAAAATAGATATGTTAAAAATTGAATAAGAAAACAATACTATTAAGGACTGTTATTTGCACCACAACCGTTCTATCCGATGAATCCCATCTACCGATAAACCTCATCGTTTTTACAGAATCAACTTTAATAAAGTTGAATTTGAAGCCAAGAATCGACTTGGCAGAAAGCCATTTCTTGGTTCTAGAATCTGTATATAATATGATGCACCGATCAAATCATTGTGATGTAAATAAAGATATATATAAATAAAAGTAAATAATTGGCATAGATTTTGACAAAAAGAACAAGACAGAAAATGGTTGTTGTCTTTATAAAAATAAAAAAAACAAAATAAAACCAACACCTACCTATCCATACATTCACATTGCCGACCTATGCCGCTGGCATAAGAATCAAAATTCAATTCGATTTCTTCTCCAAATCTCCTAAAGACCGCTTTTCCAAATCAGGTGTTGTAATTTTTATACGCGAATAAGCTAAAACAGGAACTAGAATCCCTAGTGAATTTCTGAATTTTTTTTTTTGGAGAAAAATGGTTTTCTACTTTAAAGCTCGACCGGATGCCGGAGATTACACGATCTTTATGGGTCTGGATAAGTTTGAGAATGAAGAGCTCATCAAGTATGGTTTCCCGGAAGACATTTGGTAATTCCCCTTTTGATTTGATTTCGCTTATATTATTCGGGTTTAAGGCAATTTTTTCGTTCGTTCTGTTTTTTATTTATTTAGTTATTGTAATTTGTTGTGTAATAACTATGTTTACTGAGTTTCTTTCTTGCAGTTTTTTCCCACCTCTTCTAGTTTCAGGAGTGACCGAAATTCATTGTCATGGAAAATTTTCATTAGGGCAGTAGCAAGTGTACGGTATAATAGCTACAATTAGGGACTTATTGGTATTGTTAGGTTGCAAAGTTGGAATTTTTAAATTCATGAAGGAGAATTAGGGTTTTATCAAGGGGAATAGGGCATTTGAAAGGATGTTTTGGTTGTGCTGAAAGAATATTGTATATTGCTTCATCGTGTCTGCATCATGTGGACTGTTTTTAGAGCTAACTGCTTTAAAAGATCGTTTTTTATGATGGTTATTTCACATGATGATGGTAGAACGAGATAAAAGATTGTGTCTTTTGGTGGCTCAGATGGAGTGACAAGGGAATTTTAAGAAGCTTAGGATTAAGAGATGGATAATGGAAGCAAAGGCTAGTAGTTAAACATACACGAAGGGCTGGCTAGATTACCAGCAAGTGAAATTGCTCGTTGGTGGGAGCTTAATGATCTATGGGAGTAGTTATTCCTGAGGAAAAAGGCTGAATTTGGAGTTGTTTCTACCCAAGACAATGGGTTGTAAACACGAGTAGGAGTTGATGACGAAGATGGTTTTCTTTTTATTAATTGTTTTCCAGCTGCTTCTTCCTTCCCTGCTCCTGTTTTTCTCTTTTTCTTTGTCTTATGGCCAGCCAAAGGTAGCTTTCTTGTTTGAGCTTTGTCAGGAGTTCGTAGAAGGTAAATTTAAAGACTAAAATGTTTTGTTCTTGCAGCCTGAAAGGACATAAAAGGCTAACATGTTGAAAAGGGTTAGATGTACGAAACAAGAAGAACGGAAAAGAGAGACTAAATCTGTTTGGTACTCAATTACAGTTTATGGATCGTGTACTGGGCTGGATTTTGTACATTTGAGAAACTAATGAGCTCTATGTTAAGTAACGTCAAGTGTTCCAACACTTAGATTAGCATTGATTCTAAAAATTCTAAAGACTTATTACATAGCAAGTTTTGTAAAACAGACAAAACAATTCTGTTGGTAATGAGTTTTGAAGTTGCCGAGAATCGAATAAATGATTGATCACAACAAACTTCATGTAGACTCAATAAGATAGTTTATGAAGTGATTCGAGAGCTTCTCCGCACCTCCTACCCCACCCTCCATGTCACTCTCTAAAAATTAAAAATTAATTGTTAAGACTTACAGTTTTTAGTTAAGGCTGTTGCTTATTTAAAAATACCGTCTAACATGATGTTTAGGCTTACACCATTTGATGGTGGTGATATGAGTTTTACGAGTTGGGTTTATTTTTATGGTAAGAGACGCAAAATATTTGTAAGGCCATTTCGTAATTTTCATTAATATGTGTTCAGTGTAACTATAACAATGTTTGATGGAGTTCAGTTTGATCTGGCATTAGATTGCTAATAAGCAATCAGTACTCTTTTTGTACTTTGGTGGCATCTGGCTTTATCAATTTCATAAAGATTGGTTGTGTATAGGAAACAAGTAAAAAAATTTGTATGCCAGTGCTTCGGGCAGTGTTGTTTTTTAAAGCTATATGTTGGTAGCAGGGGCATTACAGTGATATTTAAATTGTATATTTTGGAAACGGTGCTAAGATTGGTTTTTGAATTTGATTGTGCAAGTTATAGTAGCATTACGGTACATATGTTTATCTTGCATACAATTATGAGGGCCTTCTCTACCTGGATATCCTTGTGCAAGTGTTTAGATGACAGTTTCTGCTGTCAGTAATTAGTATATTACTCTGTTCATGAAACTTTGCTGATTTTTGGTATGCTTTTAATTATTACAGCTTAGGCATTTGGTTGTTTTCAAAATCTCTATGACTCGTATTTTTATGAGTTTTACTCTTTTTTTTTAGGTTCCATGTGGACAAAATGTCTTCAGCCCATGTTTATCTCAGGTTGAATAAGGGTCAGACAATCGATGATATACCGGAAGGTGTATTAGAAGATTGTGTGCAGCTAGTCAAGGCAAATTCCATTCAAGGCAATTACAAATAAATCTTGTTCTATTGTAGCATATCATTTTCAAATCTTTATCCTTCAACAATTAGCAGTAGCATTTTAGTCACTCAGCTAGAAAGTTCTACTGAGACGGGTTTTTCCCGAAAGATGCGTAGTATGTTATTTATGTTTATCTGGTGGCTAAAGTGCATTCATAAGAGGCATGCCATTGTTCCATGGCAGGAAACAAGGTGAACAATGTTGATGTGGTTTATACTCCTTGGCAAAATCTCAAGAAAACAGCTTCCATGGATGTCGGCCAAGTTGGTTTCCACAACTCCAAAATGGTGGGCTGGATTTACATTTGTAATATGTTGAATCTTTTCTTGTCACTGGTTCCTCCTGATTTATTGAACTTGACTATGGAAGTCTGAGATCACTGATATTGGTTGCTTTTGTAGGTTCGTACAGCCAGAGCAGAGAAGCGTATCAATGAGATAGTGAATAGACTAAACCGAACAAAAGTTGAAAGAAAACCCGATCTGAAAGGTCTGGCTAAGAAGCTGGAAAACATTCCATTTTTCGTGAATATGTTGAGAGTGCTATGTCTAATTTCTCGTTTTTGTCTCTTCTCTGTTTGTTCTGACTTCAGCCGAACGAGAATCAGTTAATGCAGCAGAAAGAGCTGAGAGGAAACTGCAGATGAGAGATAAGGTTGGTTTTATCTTTAATCCTTTAGATAAAATTCCTAACTTGAACTACATGATTGTAGTACTTCTTGACATGCTGCATGATATTATTAGCTGGGAATAATTGAAAGTGAAACCGACAAGGTAAAATGCGTAAGTTCTAGGTTTTATGCTAGAGGATTTTAACCCTAACCCAACAGCCTTAGTGACTCCTCTATATGTTCATCAGCAGTTATAGAGCACACTCATATGATGGTTGTAACCTTTTTAATTTATTTTATATAATATTGTTTTGGAATCGGATTTGTTTGGGTTAGCTGCACAATCGTGACCATTGATTTAGGTATTAGGGAGGACAATAACAAGAGTTTGAATGGTTAGAATATTGAAGATGAATGTAAAGCTTGCTGCTTTTTGCATACATCGTATAACTCCGAGTTCTTGTCTCATGTTTTATGAGATCTAGGTAGTTTTGCCTAGCCCATGATTTATTCTTCCACATGCATTTACAATCCTCGAGCCCATGGCCTCTATCCCCATGATTTATACTTGTACATGCGTGTATGGGGTTTAAGGGGAGATTTTTCCATGTGGCTGGAGGTCATGGGCTCGAGGCTTGTAAACTGCATTTTATGGAAATATAAGATAAGAGAACGCCCATCGTACAGAATTATTCAAAATGAAGGGGGCCTTCCAACTTTTTTCCCATTAAATCTGGTGTTTTTTTTTGTTTTGGGGTAATGAAGAAACGACGTGAGGAGATGGATAGGATGGAGAAAGAAAGACAAGCTGACCTAAGAAGCTACAAGAATTTGATGGTCTCAGAGAAGATGACTTCTAATAAAGAGATTGCATCTACACACAAGACTTTGCAAGAATTGGAAGAGGATTTCATGTGAATGAAGAATTGATTGAAGCTGTTTGATATTATTGTTGTTGAATGTGACAACTATTCACTTGAAGAAGATTTTTTTATGGTGGGTTCAAAATTTTTTTTACCCCTTTGTAATATTTTCCTTTTCTTTTTTGAAGGTTTGCTAAATAAGATTTGGAGTCTAGGGGGGTGGCAAGAATTGCTTTTCATTTGTCATTAGCTTTATATACTTTTGATGATTGATGATACAAAATTGAAACCCTTATTTATAGGGTCGTTTATACTGAGTCCGTGGTTTAACTAAGCGTCACACCGTGAAAAAGTCATCTATCAACCAATGGATAAAGTTGGAGGTTAACTCTACACCATGAGCATATATATATATATATATATATATATATATATATATATATAACCGGACCATGTGCACTGAATGTTGTTCCTAGTGTCTTAAGCTAAGAGATGAGTTTCAATGTTGTTTTTCTCGACCTAATAATATTAAATAAACATGAACAAACCTCGATTAAACTTCGATGTTATTTAGCCTGACACCTCGAACGTATTTTGCTAAGAGTTGAAGTTCGATCGCCGGAAGAAAGATGATTGGCTTGTGCTTTGATGAATTAAGATTCATCAACGCCTCAGATATGTTTGTCGTGTCTAGCTGGTCTAAGTAAGAGAGTATGAGATGTGAGGAGTTTATTTGAAAATATTTAGGTGGCTAGATAATAAACTAGTTAAAAGCTTAAACATCAATCCATTCTTGTAAAGACATGCAAGCCATATCGCGACGTGTGTGCGGTCCGAAAGTGAATAACTCCATAAGTCTCCTGACTCCAAGTGCGGAGAAACTTAACCCCGTAAGTCTATTAGACTCAATGTGCGGAGGACTTTGCGAACGTGTACACTATCGTGGCTTGTTCGCGGCTATTGGTGTGATCCACCAATAGTCGAACCCAAATACTTCGTGGGTGAGTAGCACCACGCGTAATGCCATCAACGCCGATGTATGAGAGATAAGCTAAACTATAAACAAGCTTAGTCACGACATGTTGATCATGAAGTGAACCGTATAATCGAGTCGGTCTCACAAAGATAACCTAATAATAACAACCACCATGGATCCGTAAATTAAGTTCATGGGGTCCGTAAATCTTTTAAGGTAAATAATTTTTTTCATAAGGTCCAAATATTTTTGTATAGGAAAATATAAATTTTTTTATTTTTAACGCATTCGTGGGACTTCTTATGTATAGTGTGGATCCGCCATGATAACACGTAAGCCTTCGTTATAAACTCTATTTATACATTAGCTTACTTACTTTTGCTAAGAGGTTGTACTTACCTACATTGCATTTTTGTTGTATGTTTTGTAGGGTGAGAAGATTTAACATGCAGATCTTGGGCTCGATGAGGAGTTTGATGATGTTTGATGAAGACGATGCCGTGATGATGCTTTTATGATAATTCCTTTTATTGTTCAAAGACGTTGTACTAGATTATGTTGATCTTTTGTTTTAATGAACATGTTGTACTTTTGTTTCAAGTTTGTAAGATAAGTTGTTGTGTATTTTCTTTGACATCGTACTTTGTAAGACATTGGGAAATTCGTTGTTGTAAGTTGTTCTTCTATCTTTAATCGGTTTGTAATATTTTCTTAGCAGAAGATTTATGATGTTTTGCTACGAATCTTTTAAATTGTCATAAACTCGACACGACGTAATGGAGCCACGAAAGAAAATGATCTTTCTCCACGTTAAACTTTTTCTTTTCATTTTAGTGTGAAGCCTGGCAATAAGTTCATTTAACCAAAAGATCTTGTTAATTATAACAAATAATAATTATGGGGCTTTTATTATAGAATATATTTAGTTTATTTTGCATTAAAACAATGTATCCGTAGGTGTGCCGTGTGCTCCCAAGAAAATTCATAAACTCAACAAATTGACCTAGTTTTATTATAATACGTGTAATATATGAAAGGCCATGAGAAAAATCACAAAGAAAAACATTTAGATGAAATAGTTATTTATAGTTACTTATAATAGTATAGGTTAAATATTCATAGTTTATAATATTTCACAGCTCGAGTTTCATCACCACAGATTAAGAACCAAATTTCCTTCGAATCAAAAAAATTATCATGCATTCATGGTTATGGATATTTGAGTCAATATATATTTTAACCATTTTTCTATGTTTTAGTAAAAATAATCTTCTAGCATCTTACATGTTTTAGTAACTTTTTTTTTATTTAGGATAAACGTTACTTTTATTCAATTAAATCACAGAATACGCTAATAAGACATTGAAGGCGGCCTCGCGCTTTATTATTTAAGCACTTAACTAATGATAAACCTTTCTTTAAGAGAGAAATTGAAAGTTACCATTTCGTTGACAAAAGAGAAGTTACTGATTGGCAAATACCGAATAAAGACTTTACAATCGCCGATAATCGACCACCGAGATAAATCTTCTTCATTCAATAAAAGCTTTTGGTGGACCATTTGCGTAATCTCAAATATGACATTGAAGTATCTCCATTAATGGCAAAGAACATAGTTTGGTGAATAGCTACGCTTCAACATTTGCAACATTATAAAGACCCAAGAATTTTAAGGAGAAGCTACGGAGAATGTCACCCGAGCTATTCCTCACCAAACCTCCCAATTGCTACATCGGACCTTTTTACACCAGATTCACATTAAATTTAACAAACGGTCGTTGCTGGTGGCTCCTGAGAGTTTCTGGCTTTTGATGAATTCGGCCTTGGCGATTTCATTGAGTGAGCTTGAAGGTAGCTGGATGCTTCTATTTATGCCTGCATTATAATCTTTTCAGATTTGGCTCTTGTTGCTCATAGATCAAGCTACATCTACTTTTCCAAATCAACCAAAGGTATTAATAAACCTAGCTACAGACTTTTCCTCTTTTTTTCCACTAAAAGCTCAAAGAGATCCAGACTTGAGTGGAAAGGTAAATTCCTCCAAATTGACCGTCTTGATATAAATGCCAGTCGATTTAATGCATGCAGCAATCGGGGTTGCGATGTCGATCGCTTTCGGCTTTCCTACAAACCAGGCAGCTTACCATTCCCTACACCCCTAGACATAGTATGGTATTCATTTTATAAAATCAAACGTTGTATTTATTATGAAGATGGGACCTTATGTTTTATTTTTTATGATTAATTATTATCTCAACCTTTCCATATGAGTTTTCTATTTGGGATGATTTTCTCCGTATGGACTTTTTACCTGTGAGTTTTCTTTCTATAATTTCTATGTAAATATTCATTATAGTGAAGTGGTGATTTTATTTGTAAGTTTTTCTAAACGCGCTTTTGTTCAATTAAATAGAAAACTTTTTTCAAAAAAAGAAAAAAATTAAATAGAAAACTTTAAAACATATCATACCTCTTGCACCATCTCATCTCACCATCGCCCACAACCCAAATCGATTTATGATTTTTTTGAAAGTTTGTTGTGATTTCTAAAATTTTCTATGTAATGAATTTTGTCAACAAGGTTTGTGTTCATGTATTTATTAATTTTAAAGGTTAAAGGCCATGAAAGACAGTGCTCAATCTAAAATGCTTTTAGAATGATAAGCATTACATTTTTTTTTCTCAATCATTTTATATCTTATTTTCATTCTTCTTCTTCTTCGACTTTAATTTTATTTAATTTTAGAGGTAAAAACATAAATTAGCATATGTTTATTACTTACAAAAAAAAAAAAAAAAAATTTAATATTTCGTCCCCATAAAACAAAAATCCAAAAATCTTATTGGAAAAAAAAATAAAATTTTGTAGACTTTTGTAGCATTTGTCAACATTGACCATACTCTTTAAAATCGAACCCCTGCTAAAACCCTAGTTTGCTGCTTGTGTCCCTTGTGCTAATATTCTCTTATTTTTTCTTCCTTTCCGCCATAGTATTACTGAAGCGATGGCGTTGGATGATGAAACTTCGAAGAAGGTCATTCGCCAGGTTAAAGTTTTTACTTTTTCTGTTTTTGGTTTCAAAAAGTTGTTAACTTTTCCCGTTTGAAACGCCTTGAGGTGCTTTCGTTTCGTAGGTTTCTTTCTACTTTTTCCTTGATTTTCTTAAAATGCGGTGTTAATATTTAGTGGATTTTTGCAGGTAGAATTTTACTTCAGTGATAGTAATCTTCCAAGGGATAAGTTTCTTAAACAATCTATCAGTGAAAGTGAAGATGGCAGTATCCTTCTCTCTGTGTTTCTTATCTAATTTGATTTGTGTTTTTACTGATTGTATTTGTAAACAAACGATCTCTTGATTTTTTTCAAAACCTGGATGAAGGGGGTTTGATGGTGTTGATGAAAGTGACTCCAGTGTTTCTGCATAATTTTATGAATAGACCTTGTAAAAAAAAAGGGTCCCTTTTCAGGAGGCACTGATTTGCATATGGTGCAAATTACCAATGCAGAAATCGGTTTAAAGTTGGAATGTTTGCTTATTTTGAGCTTTAAAAAGGTGTAAAATTTAAGGTTTGGTGCATTTCCTTATAATAGACCCTTTCAAGTAAGATTTTTTTTTTTTTGCTGTAAATTAATGGTTGTGATATTTTGTTTACAAAAATAGATTGAAGTTGTCCCCTTGACTAATAGTACAGTGGTCAGTTTGGTTTCATATGTTCATTCTCTCGAATGAAGACTCATCTGGGATTAGGCGATGCAAAGCCTGAAGACGATCCGAGGATACAGTGAAGAATGTGGCTGAGACACTAAAGACTTCTACTTTTCTCAAAATTTCTGAGGATGGTGTGGTTTTGCTAACTCTATTGTCTCGTATGTTGCAATTATCTTGTTCATATGACTGGATTATAAAACTTAGTTGTTGTTTGCGCTTGTTGTCATTTAGGCAAAAAGTTGGCAGGGTCTCTGAGTTGCCAAAGGTAGAAGAGGTCATAGAGCAAATAGATGTCAGAACTGTGGCAGCATCACCACTTGAGTACGATGTGAAGCTTGAAGACGTGGAATCTTTCTTTGGCCAGTTTGGAAAGGTGTGTAATATGTATACATATACAAATTAAACTGGTTCCCAATTTAAAGCTTACTGGTTGGTTTTGACTTGTTAGAACCTAGAGACTTATTGAGTGTATTTAGGTATCTGCCGATATAAAAATGTATCGACATCCAAATACGTGCTGAAAATAAAAGAATGAGGTTCTACCCTGTTGGAGGATAAGAAACATGGGTTTGGTTTTATGTGTGTTCTAAAATTAAGATCGTGTAATCCACCGATGTCACTACTTCTTTGCTTCATGGCCATCTTCTGGCAAAATTGTGAAAAATACTCTGGTGATTCGTGTTCCTTTTCTGCTTTTACCAAACAAAAGCAGCGTGTGATAAAACCGCTAGAAATCTTTATCAACCAGGCAATAGGCCAGAGACGGAACCCTTTTGACGCCCAGGACCTGATCATATCCATTTCAATTTGAATTCCCAAGATTAAACTAAAGGCCAACAGACTATCTGTTAGCCAGAACCCTAAACTGGTTAATCCCCTTTACGCCTCTCTTTGTGCACTTGGATTTTGTTTAAAATCCTCATCCTTCACCAAAGTAACATATTCAGGTTGTCTCTTCTGATAAGTGACATGCATGTCTCTCTCCCTCACGCCATCTATCTTGTCCCTCAACATTAAGTTATGTACTGGTTTTTGTAGGTTTATTGTTCAGTTTCACCATCTCCCTTATATTCAATGTCTTATAATGTGATGAACCCATGAGTTCAGTTATCATTCATGTAAAGTTGACACCATTTTGTTTTTTCAATAGTGATGATACAGCGCTTGATTCTGAATTTTTTTGTTGTTTTGCAGGTTAATAGTGTGAGGTTGCCACGCCATGTGGCTGACAAAAGGTGTTTTGTGGAACTGCGTTGATTGAGTTCTCTTCAGAGGAAGATGCTACAAAACTTTTGGGGCAGAGTGTCACCTATGCTGGAATGGAGTTAGAGTTTAAAATGAAGTAAGCCATTTACTGTAGTTATGAGTTTACATGATGGAGCTAAATACCTTTGCATCACGACTTTTGAATTTGTGTGTTATGCTTCCGATAAATATTTGTGCGGTTATTTCAAATGCACATCTTTCATTGAGGAGTGTCGGTTCAAGACAAATTATTGAAGTAGGGAAGTATTTCAAGCGGCTTGAAATAAAAATTACGTATCTGACAGCTTTGTAAAAGCTAAAGCAGTTTTGTCACTCCTTTAGAGTAGCTTGTCAGATTGACAAAAGAACAGTCGATCTAACAACTTGTAACTTGTACGATGCCAAGTTTCTGTGAAGAAGTGTTGAGTGCATGAGGAACCAAAAGGGCAACGTCTCTTATGATTATCTTTTCACATGATATAGGAAGGACTTTGATACGGAACGAGCTAAGCTAGAAGAAGTTGAAAGTTCTCGTCCACAGTCTGGTTCAAGGCGTAAAGAAATTACACCACCCGAAGAAAAGTAAGTTTCTTTCGTTTGTATTCTTTAATACCGGTGTTGCTCTTTCTGAATAAATAGTATTTTTTTTTTTTTTTTTTTTGTCTGGCAGCTATCCCAAAGGTTTGATCCTTGGATTCAAACTGAAGAAAATCTCAGCTGATGTTGCTACAGAGAAAACGGTAAACCCATGGAAGTTGATGATGCCGTTGTTTCTAAATCTGGTGAGACGCCTCCTGCTGTTTCTGAGCAGACAGATGAAAAGATGTCGGAAGATGTTGGAAATGATCAGGATACCAATAAAGAAGAGAACAAAGATGGAATTGATGAACCAAAAGTTGGTTTAGAAACTGAAATGACGGAATCTCATGTTACGGAGGAATCCTCGAGACTCCAACTGAAAAGGAGGTGCAATCTTCAAAGGAAGGAGTTACAAACGCTGCTATGTACAAGGACAACAAGGATGTTGTTCTACGTGAGGATCTAAAAAGTATTTTCCAAAAGTTTGGCACTGTTAAGGTATTTTGCCACCTTTCTTCTCTGTGATTTGACTTAATTATAGAGTAGGCCTAAATATTTGGCCCTTTCTCATTTACTCTCTTCACTAAAATTAATCAAAGAGAAAATTTATTACTTTGGTATCTTGGATTAGTCTGGATTTCTCTTATCATCAAAGTTATTCTGACTTGGCTATTTTGGTACACAGTTTATTGACTTCAAGATTGGGTCAGATTCGGATACATAAGATTTGAAGTTGCAGAAGCCTCACAAAAAGCACGTGCAGCTGCTGTTCTATCTGAAGAAGGTGGTCTAATTGTGAAAATTTCATCGCCATTTTGGATCCTGTAACAGGTACTTAATCAACCGAACCTCAAGATTCTCGCTTTTCTCTCTTTAAGTTTATGTAAAAGTTTGAATGATTTCAACTCCATTCACCATCTCGGGTTAGGGGAGGTCCCACCCTCTTTGAGGGTACTTACAGATTTTACCTACCAATACAGTCTTATTGCTAGTAGCAGGAATCAAACTTATGACCTTGTGAAAGAAGTGAATCGTTCTTACCAGCTGGAAACCGAATATTGACCTTATTGCACTTTTTGTGATTCTGATTTGATTGACCAGGGGAAGCAGAGAAGGAATACTGAGTCTACTTCGCAGTAATCAGGACAATCGCCGACAAAATTTCAGAGGGAGAGGAAGGTATGATTTTTAGTTTTTTTGGCCTTAGTCCTTCCAAAAAAAATACTATATGACTTATACGGGTTGTATGGAAACGCTATTAAAAGCTTTGAAATTTGAATTTAAATACAGAGGAGGAGGGAGACACAACAACAGAGGAGGGTGGAAGAATTCTCGTCCCCGGGACAATGATTCTGCAAGCGCCTCATCCAAACAAGGCTCAGAAAGTGGAAGTAGCATGAGAGAGAGTATAGTAGAAAAGCCATTGAACCCTTCTTTTGCTTGCTTTCAGTTAACAAGTATGAAACTTAACAGCAGTTTTGTGACCATATGTTATAATCATTTCCTGGCACTAAATTATTCTGGATGAATATGAATTTGTTTTTTTTTTTTTCTTTTTTCAATTTAATCATGCCTGCACCCCTCGTTTTCGTGCATCTTGCTGGTTTGTTATGTTTTTGTTTCCATTTCGTTGTTCTTCTGAACCCGTACTTTTTTCAAGCGGGTTGGGTAAGAAACTTGGGGAGGTGTTGAAGTGTTTAGTGTATTAAGTGGATGCATTATGTCTGTGTATATGCACATTCATACAATGGTGTTCTACATCAAATCCCTTCTGAAAAAAGAAAAAGAAAAAGAAACTAAATCAAATGGACTTTCAATGTACAACAATGACATTCGTTCTCCAAAAAGTCGAATGATATGGTCTCCTCGTTCTCTGAAAAGTCGAATATATGTTCTCTGACTTTTGGAGTATTCCGTTTTGCAGGGGTCAAATGTTTGAATTGAATGCCCGTATTTGACTTCTAAAGTTGCACATAAAATATCTCAAGGGTTAAGTTGAATGTCTGTATTTGTTTAGATAAAGTTGGTTGAACAATCGAAAGACGAAGCAAAAGCCGACAGACTAAAGAGAGAAAAATTAAGGACTGTGCAAACCATGGCCTCCTCACCACCAAGACTTCATCAATGTGGTACCCACTTACTTAAAACCCTAGTCCGAAAAACTCAATTTAAAAAAAACCGGATATAAGGGAAAGAGTATGTGCAGACACGTTGGAAACCCAACCATAGCGCAAAGGGGATATGAAAATCCCAAAAACCTAATCAAACTGAAAACTAGAGAAGCTCAACACAGAGAGCTTATTACAAATGACAAACTAATGATTTAATGAAGGATAAATGAAGATTTAAAGAAATGGAGGTAGGAGCAGTGTCGTCGACGATGATGAACGGTGAAGGGGTGGTCGTTTTCAACGAAGATCCCGAAAACTTTAGAGGAGTGAGTGAGCTTGTGAGGGTTGAGGGAAGCGGAATGATTAGATTTAGGCGACTTTTATCGACACCATGAATTTACTATTGACATTTTTTTTCTTCTTCATATTTCATTTACTTCACCACCACCCACAAATTGCTTTTTTGGCACCACGCATGCCGCCGCCAAGATCTGACATTTTTTGTTTCGCTTAACAACGCCAAGATGTCTGACGCTTTTCACCAACGATAAATTTATAACTATGATATCAATACACCGACGCCAGTATTAAAACCAACGCAGCCGCCAAATGACGCCCGATAAAAAAACGCCAAATGACACGTGACGTTAGGCTGCACAATGATAAAATATTACGCGCACATAACAATAATTTTAAGAGTGTCTCAAATAAGAGCTCACAATCAAATAAAAACGCGCTTAATGTGTTCATCGATGTTACAAGTGAATTTATTATGAGACCAAAAAAATCAAATACTCCAAGTGAATTCAATAAAAATCTATTGAAGTGGTTCATTTCGGGTTATTCCAATTTTTATCAATAAAACCAAAAAATGAATTAATTCCTCTATTCGTTTTTTACTTAACGAAAAACCCGATTATAATTTTTTCTAAAAGTTAAAGACACTTTTATTTAACATCTGCAAAGCAAAGAGTAGTGACATGAGCTGGAGGGGTAATTCCCCAATATATACATCCTACCAATCTACGAAAAACCCGATTATAATGATAAAAGAATTCTAGATCACCCATGATTAAGAGCTACACTCTACCATAACGTTCTTGTGTAGTATCTCTATTTGTGGAGGGTTGAAAGCTTTAAATAAATCAACCATATAATTTGAATTCGATTTAAAAACATATCACGACTCAATAAGAAATGATTCTCGCAGACACGACCGAACCGACCGAACTAGTCGTGATCAGCCGAGCTTTGAATACCGTTTTTAAGAAAAACAAATCACGCCATATTTGACCACTCCGAATGAACTCCGTGATACGGCCACTGAAGGCGGATACTAAAGGCTCTAAAAAAAAAAAAGAAGAAGAAAAACTACATTTGGTCCAATTCAATTTACACCCCTGCCCTTGAGTTAAAACTCCGGTCTCCTTTGACATTTTGTCTGTTTAGGCTGTCTAGCAATTCAGCCAACCGACGAACTCAGCTTCGTCACTACACTTTTCATCATAGACCAGTAATTGAATCTTCTCCCGTTCTCGCTCACATCGATAAAAATGCAGGTTAGCCAATTTTCCCCAGTTTTTTTAGATGAATTGTTGAATTCGAGTGATTCAAGTCTTTAAATTGCAAACAAATTTAATATTTGTTTCTTTTTTGTTCGGCGTTCCAGAAAGAGCTCCTTTTTTGTTTTAATGGATATGATTTTTATCTGTTTTATTTTCTTGTTACGAGATGTACTTTCCAGAACCTTAAGTGGGATTTTTTTTGGCTGCTACATAGGCATCAAGGGCCAGATTGTTTAAGGAGTACAAGGAAGTTCAACGAGAAAAATCACCTGATCCAGATATTCAACTTGTTTGTGATGATTCCAATATCTTTAGGTGGACTGCTCTTATCAAAGTATGAACCTTTTTTTTTAAAAAATATTTGATTTTACTGTAAAATACTTTACCTGCATAAATTTGATTTCTGGGATTGTAATATCTGCAATGAATTGTAGGGCCCATCAGAAACCCCTTATGAAGGTGGAGTTTTTCAGCTGGCTTTTTCAGTGCCCGAGCAATATCCTTTGCAGCCACCTCAAGTTAGGTTCTTGACCAAAATTTTTCACCCCAATGTACATTTTAAGGTATGCTTTGATATGTTATTTTGCAAATTCACTTTGTCTTGAGAATATCGTGTTTGTTTGTTTCAATTCTTCCCTGATTTCTTTTGGCTTTCATGTGTATCATTTATAGTGTTATAGATAAGCCGTGGATTAAAGTTTGACGCTTTATTGAACATAACCTTAAAAGTCTTGAGAGATGAGCATTTTTGCATATAGTTTAGTTACACATTAGTCGATCGTTAAGTGAAGCGATCTTCATTAGCTTGCCCTGCCCTTTTGGTAGAAACGCATACTCAGATTTCGCAGACTATCTTAACACTCTTTTACAATCCTTATTTCGTTCTAGGTTAACAACCAAGATTAGTTTAGCTGGATTAGATGGTTAATGCTAGCTATTTCAAGTCCTGGCTGTCAAGATTACTTTTTTCTTTATGAATCTTTGAAGTGTTTTTTGTGCCCATGATGTCTCTCTTTCCTCTCTTCTAAGCCTTGGTTAAGTTGGTTATTTCGTTAAGCGTTTTTCGACATATATTTATCTTTCTAAACATCTATTTTCACCCGTTAAGCTTTCTTTACTTTTAATGATTGACTGGAGTGCAGCTTTGTATTGGCTTGAAATTGGGGTCTTGATGAGCTGCCTCCTTTCTTTCGTTCTTTTTACTTGTGGCTTAGGGTAAAACTCATTTGGAGGTGCTTCTCGCTTTGGCCTGAAAATGTTGGTCTCTGGTTGCTAATTGAGCTGTGTGCATGAAGCGATAAATTGGAGAAATGTAGGTGACTTTGTAGGGTTGATGCACCGTGAGGAATAGATTTAAGATGGGAATCAGGATGCATAGTTGTCAAAAGCGTAGACGCCTAATACGGCAAGGGTCGCCTACACCTCAGAGCCTAGGTGTATTCTCTGCCTAGCCAACATAGCATGTCCCAGCTGAATTGAAAAAAGGTTTGTTTTTTCATGCCTCTTCCCAGACAAAAGGAGGCAAAAGGCGCCAACTAGGTTAGAAAGGCGGTGGCCTGGCCATTTCCACTACCCTGCTCCATCATAAGGCGCTGAAATGCTGCCTGACGCCTTGGTGACGGTTATTCACTCCTTGACAACTATGTTAGGAGGTAGACGGATTGAGGGTAGTTACAGCTGGATTTTTCTTTGAAAATTAATCAAGAAAGGAAGTAGAATAGTCAAAAGCAACAAAAAGGGTTCATCAAATTCAAATGAAGGAAATGTTCATCTGTATTGTAATCTGTATTGGAATTTGGAACTGTACTTCATAGGTTGACCTTCAATTCGACCGTATTTGATTAATTTCTTTTATGTAAAGCACAAGAGGAAGATTGGGGATGGTGGTGGTGGGGCGCAATAAGAACAGCTCGGTCTGCTCAAGAACATGTGGAAGGGCCGTTGTTCTAAAAATCGAAAACGCTGTCGCTTAGGCGCCGCTTAGCGCTTAGGCGCACCCCAAGCGATTCGACTTGGCTCTAGGCGATCTCGCCTAGGCGACTGGTGTCAAGCGATTTTCATGCCTCTGGCGCTCCTAGGCGCCTCTGGCGCCTCCTAGGCCCTTCTAGGCGCTCCCGGGCGACTGGCGCCGCTTAGGCAACCCTAGGATATTAGGGTTCCATCTAGGAAAAAGCTTTGTAAACTAGAATTCTTCGGATCAAGTCATCCAAAGTAAAGATATTACACTCTGAGAGTTTTCCCCAAACCGTAAAAAGCTATTACTTTGAATGTTGGAACTCAAGAGACTTGTACTCGCTTAGTGTAAGGCGCCTAAAACCCTAAAACCCCTTAAAACCCTAGAACCGCCTGGCGCCGCCTAGGCGCCTCGCAGCTGCACCGACTCCTCGCCTAGCGATTTTTAGAACACTGGGAAGGGCTATGAGTTGCTTTTACTCTTTTAATGAGAAAATGTCATTCATGGAACACCTTGTCAAATTATCAATGTTCTTTCATTAATATTTAGGTTTAAAATCTAACCTAGAGTCCTAAAGCCGAGGAAGGAATACCATTTTGTCCCTGTCCTTTCCTGCTGAAAACTTTGAGGGGGATGAAATCAATGTTCAATTATTATGTGATGTTAGGTCCCTAATGTATACTGAAAAGTTCAAGGAAGACAAAATGCTGATTGTTTTATGTTGAGCTTTTGCCTTTGTAGCAAAAAAAACATATTTCATATTTTTCAATTTTGAGCTGATTCTGTTTTGGCATTAAGCTGCCTAAAACAGAAAGTTTTGAGTGTTTTGACTTCAATTATTATCTCGGCCAGGGCAGGTTAGGTTTCCAAGCTCTGAGAGCCTAAATGAGTACTTACACCAACACTGGTAGTAGGAATCGAACCCACAATCTTATTAAGGAAGTGACTCGCTCTTTCCAGTCGTGTCAAGATATCTTAGCAGCTGCCCATATACTTTGGCCTTCTTGTTTTTCCTTCCTCGTACAAAGTGTTCAAATCTCCGGTTCTTAGATTAAAGGGCCTTGTCTGATTTTTCTGGTATATATTTTACTAATCTTATTCTCTTTGTTGTTAGACAGGGGAGATTTGCCTAGATATCTTGAAGAACGCCTGGAGCCCAGCTTGGACTCTTCAATCTGTGTGTAGGGCTATAATTGCACTTATGGCTCATCCAGAACCCGATAGCCCTCTAAATTGTGATTCAGGTTTTGAAACATCTCTGTAAACTCGTACATTTTGATCTTCATCCATTTTTCACTAGTTTTGGCATTGAGTTGATTGATGGAACATATATCATCTACAATAATTCATGTGCATTATTTAAAGAAGTATGCCATATCTTTTGGGATAAAGACACTTTCTCGTCCTTTTTGCTTCATGATTTTGCACTTGAATTCCCGATGTTTCATCTTGGCACTTTTATCCTTCTTCTATGTATTTTTTTCCACTCCATTCTTATCACGTGTCTAGTTTTTATTGGTGAGAGCATGTCGTACTTTTAAGTTGGTTGTTGGACACATGGCATTTTGGACTGATCATAATCAAGATGAAACATAAATCTTTAGGATTGTGTTATAATCCTAGGCTTCCCGACACCCCTTTGCTCAACTTTTATGTTTCCTTTAATAGAAACTATATATACTACATACACACATAGCAAAGTTTCAAACCTGAAACTTCCAGGACGGGCTTCTGCACTCTACTTTTGGTACTGATGCATTCATTACACTTGGCTATTTTTACTTATAGGTAATCTTCTACGTGCCGGAGATACCAGAGGTTTCCATTCAATGGCAAGAATGTATACCAGGCTTGCAGCCATGCCCAAGAAAGGATGAATGAATGAATAAAGTTTTTTGCAGTGCATAACATGTAACCTTATCATATGCATTTCTGCTTTTGTCAATGTGTTTTTTGTTTTTGTTTTTTGGCTGTATCTGATGTTTCCATTCGAATTCAATTCATCTGTAAAATGATCCTTTGTGCTATACCTTTTGCAAAACTGAACCTACTTTGTAATAATAATGTAATATCAATATGTACTTTTGTCATTGTTTTATTTGTGTGGTTTTGTTATAGCAGCAGATTTTCTTGGGAAGTTCTAATATGAAGACTCAGATGGAGAGACACCTATGCGGCCTCATATCCCACTCACACAGCTTTATTCTCAGAATGAAACTCTATGGTCCAGATGATGCCCCACATGTGACTCCTGAGTCTCCACCTTAGAATTTCCCGATTTTCAAAGCAATTTGTGTACTTGGTTTTATACACAATGTGTTGAGGGACAAGAGAGCAGCAGACTGATGCAAAAAAGATTCTTCATTCATGATTTTCTCCTTGTATCTTACAACATAACTATCATATCACATGTTCACCTATGACCTTAAATTATAACAAAAAAAAAAAGTTGATAATGAGAAAACACACATCCAAACCCGAAACCCTTGTGTATTCTTGATGAAATGAAACTATTCTGCATACAACAATGTAACTATTACAACAACAACAGTAGCAGAAAGGTAACTTTTGTATTACCAATTTACCATACCCGAGGTCTCTTAGGAAGATTACCTGTAGGTTTTCTCGGTTCAGGCGCCCGAGCTTTCCCGAACGCTTTCACCTTTCTTCTCTTCCTGTCTTCTTCACTGTCTGACTCATTGCCTTTCTCTCTATCAGCATTGCTAGCTTCTCTTTCCAGTTCTTCCCATGATTTTCCCTTATCTTCTTCAGAATCTTCATCTGTTTCATCGTCTTCGCGCCCTCGGATTCAACAAGAGATTCACCCTCATCATCTTCTTCTTTCTGAACCAGAATCTGATTCTGCATCCGACGGTGCGTATCCTTTATCAGATTCTTGAGAATTGTCGGAATCCGAATCACTAGCATCCATGTTCAAGAACTCCCATCCACCATCTTCTATAAACTTTTCGGGTCGCCTGTGATTTGTTTCAGTATAGGTCTCCAGTTCAAATTTAGTCTACTTTCATAGTACTTGAGATCAGTTGTATCAAGCCATTCTTTTATACCGCCTAGAGACGTTGAAGGGATCGAATCGATTCTCATGACATCACGCTTAAAATCTTTAAACACGATCGCCATGTCACAGTTCTTCTGTCCCATACCAACCCTTTCCAGATTAACTATTTCAATCTCACTAAGTGTAACTACTACAAATGGTGTCTCTATTAGCTCAACTAAACAGCTTGATGTTGGAATAATAAAGCTGATGCTTTATGGGGTACCCCATGAAAGCCAAGCTCTCTTAATGGCTGATCAAATTCCAAGTTTAGCCCTTTAAATCGAGGTTGACCCCATAGATCGTTGACTCTGTTCATATAGTTTTGGAAATCCAAGTTAATCTTGTTCCTCCTATCCCTTTCTCGTTGTTCTTCCTCGATTTCATCGGGATCATACGAAGACCGCTTTCCGCTTCCAACTGTTTGAACCACATCCATCACCTCAACATAAAACTGAACATCTTTAGTCTTTTGGTTCCCACCATGATGTGGTTATGGAGATGGAAATGCAATAAAGTGATCATTTCTTTTTCTGCTGGTTGGAAGAAAGCATGCTTGATGTTTCCATACATTACCTCGACTTTTCACCGGTCTTGACGATAACTAAAACCGCTCACATGAGCTTCAAGTGTACCAGGAAGCTTTCTTCCACGACCACCAAATACCGGACTTAATCCAAAGGTCAGGCAATTTTATAGGCTTAAATTTTGAACCAGCAAGTTCGAGTTTTTCTTGTGTAACTAGAGTTGCCCTTTCAGCTTTTTCTGATTCGCGTAAAGCAAACTGTCTACGTAGATTCTTTATCTGTTGTACAATTTCACTGATATGCCTCGGGTCCTTTGAACGAAACGAAACTTCCTTCACATAAATTGAATCATGAAATTTCAATGTGTTTGAATCATGAGGACTGAAAGGAGTGCCAGGCACATTGAATATTATCCTAACATAGCACCTAACGGTTCGTGGTCTTGCTGGCTTGTAACACTTTTCACATGAGCAATATGGAAAGGAACCACAGTTCCATAAACCGCAAAAGGACCGACTCGTTCTTTTGATCCACTTGAATCATCAAATCTTTAGGAGCAGGCAAATCATTTACATTCTTATAAGCAACCAGCTCACTAGTCGGTCTTATTGATCCACGGCTCTCTGAGGCAGCGGATCCATTACCCGAAAGCCTCCTGGCTGTCTCTTCGTTCTTTGACGTGCCAGTTCCGCTTGATGTTGCCTTCTTAATTCCTCCTTTGATGCTTCATGGTTAACTGACCTCAAAGTTGCTTTAGATTGTATTACTACGCTGTTGGTTGGTTTTTCTTGTTTAACTTCTTCCCTGCCGCCGCCTTCATTGAACGAATACGCAACATCCTTCACGGCTTTAGAACTCAATGAGGTAACTACTTCCACAGTACGCCACCAACGATGATCAGTGTCCGCAAGCAAAACAGAGAAATTTTCTGTTTTGGGATTCTTGGTTTCACATTGAAGATTCTGAAACCCAAGTGAAACATTGAAAGCCATACCAGGCTTAAGAATGCGGTCATTTTACTGCTTAAGCTAAGTCCTGATTCACTAAATTCAAGTCCTATACCGGTTCCTGCTGTTTTCACAAGTTTGCAACCAATTCAGGTGCCTCATTTTGAACAACCGAGAGTGCAGTTTGATACACGCCACAGACTCTGTTACCAGGTTTCAAAGCCTGTATTGCTGTCTCGTGTGCCTTAAGGAGAACTTCATAAGCTTTACTCTGCACAGGATTTGCATCAATCAGAAATGTACGTGCAACATTCGAGCAATAACCGTTATATCTGGATCCAATAGCACAAATGATAACACTAGTAGAATCGTAGTATAGATTGCTATCATCACTGGTTGCATTAGGTTTAAGATCAAATCCTCCTCCACTCTGAAATATAGGAGGATAACAAATATCCACATTGTCAGCTTTCAGTTTCACTTTAATCTTTGCAGGGTCTAGTATGACTTTTTCGGTATCATCCATTAATGTAGAATGTGGCACATTCTTTTCTTCATCAATGATTTTCTCCATTTTAGGACGCATTTAAATGCTTCATAACAGAAGAGGTCAAGTAAGCAGCTTTTTCACATATGTAATTTCATCACTATCTTTAACAGCAAAGAGATCTGAGAATCCATTGGTTACATCTACTAACTGAAAATCCATGAGAGCTTTTCAACTTCTGGTCCCATAATTCCAAAAGATTTCCTTCAGGGGCTTCTCTTGCAATATGTCCAATAAGAGGGATTTCATGGCCATCCGCTGCTTGGTTATTAACAGCACGAAATATCGATTCCATTAAAGCAACACCATCATCGTTTCTTCGCTTTTACATGGATTTTAACTTCCATTCCAGCAGCATCTTTAGCAGATTTCTTCACTACATCAAGCAATGAAGCTTTCTTTGGCTGCACAAAAGTGAATCTGCTTCTTCATAAAAACCATAATGGTATCTGGAAATTGATATCCAAATAGCCAGACATTCAATGCTGATGACTTCAAGTATCGTAAATCATCCGATGGCGGCGGTGTTGCTATTGCAATAACTTCAGAAGCACCCCACAAATCATCTTTGTGCTCACCCCAATGTGAATAAAGCGTTTTTAGCCGTTTTTCAAAGTTTTCGAGGTTGATTAAATAGGCATTGGAGGACACTACTGCTGCTTTGCTATTAGCACTTTTACCTTTATCATTTCGTCGATCCGCCATACAAAAAACTAAAACTCAAGTTCTTTAAGCTATTCTTCACAAACTGCAACAAGTTTTAAATACACAGCACTTCAAAACCAGGAAGTAACACAAGTAAACAAATCGGTTTCAATTTTGATCATAAAACAATTATCATAGTCCAACCTCAAACAAATTCTACTTGTTCAACTGCAAATCCAAGAACAATACGCGACATCTTAATTCAAGATCCAAAATTCATCAGGAAATGTTACAAGATTCAAATAAGAACTTCAAACAAATTTCTAATTGCAAAAGCAACTAAACATGAATCAGACACAAATTATACTGCTGAAAAACAAGGTGAATCAACATCAAAGTCAATTTCAACTGAACTTGAAGATCATCGTCTTATATTAAGAACACCAGAATCATTTCAGCTGTTTCCAATAGTCTTAGCTAAAAATATTGAGCAAAAATACTTACAATTCCAGATGTTTATGAGATGATGGATCTATAACGGCGATTATCTCAGCTCCGGAGAGGTAAACAGGAGATTAACAATCGGATTATAGTGAAGAAAGTGTAATTCGGAAAGGTCAATGAAGATTGGAGAGTAAAATAATTGTGGAATTGCTGGATAGCATATTCATTTGTTTTGTTTTATTTGTCTTTTTTATTTTTTGTTCAGAAGTTTCATATTTTTTATTTTCATTTGAATGTTTAAACAAGGTTGGAAATGGGTCGGATGGACCTGGATTTGGACTTGGGGATTAATAACTGGATTTTTAGTCTTAGGTCCAATAATAGAAAATTCTACGGCCCGTTCAATTAGAAAAACACGGAACGGTTCCGATATAGTCGATACGAAGTCGTGAACGCTACATGACATAACATTTTAATAATGGGTGTGTTGTAATCGATAGCAGATAGAGATGATAAGAAGGTTAACAAAGGTTAAACGCTTCGCCGAAATTAATGAGACGGGTTAACCAATAAAAAAGATGTATAATATGGATAAAATGAAATAAACCAAAATTAACGGTTTTCAAATACGGAATGAAGAAGGACGGTAAGGAATTTACAGAACCAACGATCATAAAGAAGAGAGTGAAACGACCAAGAGATAACTGAAAAAGACGAAGAATCATGGTATGAAGTTTAAGCTGAAACCGATAAGTTATCTATCTACTATACAATCAATTAGTAGATGATTTGAAAAGAGATATATTATGGTTGTAGTCAGGGGCGGCTGTAGGAATTCTAGAAAGCGGGTCAAGAATCGAGAACGGCACATCGTATTACAAGTTTATAATCATTAATTTAAAAATTTCAAGTATGATTATTGGTCATTGATCAATATTTTAAAAAATATTAGCGGGTAACTTAGTAGATATTAGTGATAACTTTTTTGTATAGTAAAAAGATACATAAGATTTTTTTTTAAATTTTAATTTAGGGGTCAGCTTGAAACATTTCAAGGTATATGGAGCCGCCATGGTTGTGGCCGCCTGTTTTGTCGAAACATACACCGGTGCATCCAACATAGTACTCCCTACGCTTTTTATCAATCAGATATAAGTTAATTCACACATATTAATTACGATGGTGAAAACGACACGCTTATCCTTTTTTTCTCCATTTGAATATTCCTCCCAATTATTAATGTGATTTTATCTAAAAAATTATTAATGTGATGTATTTCTTTTGTATATACTAGTAAATTATGCATTTCACAGCTTCTAACTTTTTTTTTCCCATTGAATTACTTCAGTTCTTTGACTATCCCAATTCACATGACATTATGAAATGATATTATTTTCTTGGGGACATGAGAAATGTCACAACTCAATTTAACTAAAGAAGGGTAAGAATGGAAAAATATTACTCACTACGTTTTCTTTATTAGTCATATTTGATGTAGGCACATTGATTAAGAAAATTATTAATGTATCAAAAATGTGATATGAAACAACAAGACTATCCTTCTATTTTTGTATTTAAATACTTTCCTAAGTGAATAGCATGCTTTGGCAAAATAAAAAGACTTCTTATATTTGCATAGTGCTGAGAGTCAATTTTTCTATAAATCGTGTTTCATTTTACCCTCTATTTATAAAGATATTCGATGTAATTTTAAGGTAGTTAAGTGAGTTTTATAGTGCACATTTCACCACGGCTCAATCACGGTAGACGAAAGACGTTACGCTAAAATCTCGATATTTTTGGGTGATTTGTGTGTTTTATTTGTATTTCATTACGCCGGTATGTGATTTATTTTTATTACTGTGTATGGCATGATGATAGGCGCGACGAGGATCACAACGATATGAAAATCGTCCAAAACGGAGTTCGCTTTGAGGAAATGACGCGAGATCCAAGTTCAGGTGTTCAAGAAAATAAACAATTTTAATAAAATCGCTTCCGAAACAGCAAAGAGATAACACCTAGTGATGTGACGGTGGCTGGTTTTTTTGCACTTTGCTAATAATAATAATAAAATAAAAAAATAAAAATAGATCAGCACCAAATTGAGGCGTCCACTATTAGGTCAGGGGGTCCACCTTTATTACAAGCAACTAAAGATGGACACTGAGATTGAGAGGAGACGCCCGCTTAAAAGCTTAAATCTTTCAACGCTTGCGTTTCTAAAACTTGAATCTAATGTCTTTAGTGGAGTCATGAACCATTAATCGATTTTACACACGATCTTTATAAACGATTTTCATGAGCGAGCCACGAACTGTAGCTTTAGTGATCGCCACGCACTAACTCCAATGATTTATTCGCAAATTGCCCTTGCATGCTTATTCTAATGCTCATGCGAACTCGCTGGACGCGGAGCGCTTTCATAGTTCTTAATCATATTTGGTCAATTAAATTCCATGTAGGGACCATGAACCGAATATGTGGTAACCAGGCGCCAGATATTAGCGCCAGCTGACCGGGCTTTACGAGATTGCACCCACAAAGATATTCATTAGAAACTATCGTCGGTCCAGTAGGTTAAGCTCATCCCTGAGTGATCTAAGGTGTTAAGAGTAGTGTTCTTGACCATAATTTAGCTATTCCTTTATCATACTTTTAAAGTCAGATTTTTTTATTATCTTTTTCTGATATAATTACCTTCACCAATATTCGTGAGCCCGAACTAAATACTGACCGCGGATCGTGATACTTAACTCGATTCTCGTGATACGACCTTGCTCGCCGCTATAGTCCGCCGGTTAAAGTTGGTTTACTATAATTTGGCCATCAAGTTTTCGCGCCGCTTCCGGGAATCGGTCAATATCAATAAGTCATTCAAGTATTTTGATTATGTCGCTTTTATTTTACTTGCTGTTGTTTTGGTGATTGCATAGGCGACCCAAGTTCCGCGGACCACTACTTCCTTTGAACTGAGATCAAGCATTTGGTAGACATCGTAACAAAGCAGGTGAGAAAAAGAAGTCAGCCGATGAGCATCGACATCATTTATTGAGTTAAATCCCAATTAGTAAGAATCAGAAATGACTTCGGGAAGCGGAGATTTAACGAATTTACGTGTTCGAGACGGGACTCAAGATGGGTTGTAGTTAGACTCCGACGCTTTACTCCCGAGGATCGGGAACACATGAACTTAAATGGGTAGAACACCTTCAAAATCCGAGGGCACTTAACTGGGACCAAATGGGTCCAAAATCGTGAGGTCGGCAGAATCAAGTTCACAACAACAACAAGCCCTGCTGCAATCGTAACAATAATCGTGGAATTTAGTTGGTCAAATACCTTTGACCGTAATCGATGATGCAATGATGATACGCAGATGTTGCCGCAAAATCAAAGAATATAACGTGAATTCACCACCACCATTTCCTTATTCAGCATCGAAACTTTATGCACAACCACCGCAGGCAATATCAAGGTAACCGCGGAAGGATTTTGAGAGACTACGCGCACCGACTATTGCTATGGCGTGACACACACCTATCCGCTTGCCTCCTATTCCGCAACAACCGAAATTAAACAAAGATGTGTGGTATCTCACAATGCGCAGCTCGGGTAAGTCAATTGAAGACCCAATCAATTTTGAACCATTTTATGCAAGTTTGTCGACAAGAAAGATGAACGGAGTTTCAAGAAGCCGTTGTGATGCTCTTTATTCCCATTTGCATCAAGCGAGGTCATGAGAGCTTGGTAAATGAGTCACTAACTCACGATTCCTTACACACTTGGGATCAAGTGATTTCAAGTTTTTACTAAAGTATTGTCCCTCTCCGTAATCCTTGTATATGGGCGCCGATATAGCCAATTTCGGAGCAGATAGATATGAGCATGCACGAGGTACGGGATATATTTAAAGTTGATTGTTGAGGAAGTGTCCGTGACTACGGGTTAGAGGTATGGAATCGTGGTATCTTTTTTATGGTGGATTGCGTAGAAACTCATCAATAACTTGAATGTCGTGATGTGGAGGATATGATTTAGCTGTGAACTGACGGGCATTGGCGATTATAGAAAGAAAGGCAGAAAGCAACCGATAATGGAAAATCGGGAGAAGAATGTCGAAAGTCAA